>CM038703.1:39144747-39372247 GCA_021613375.1 Megaleporinus macrocephalus
ACTGTCTAAACGAGAGACCTGATAATGCAGCTTTAACCCCAGAACTTCCTCATCTCCAGATCAGATGTCCATCATCAGCAGGTCACGTTTTAAAACTGTCTGTCTGTCTGTCTGTCAATCTATCTATCTATCTATCTATCTATCTATCTATCTATCTATCTATCTATCTATCTATCTATCTATCTATCTATCTTATTCTACTGGATTGGTTCAAAGTCAGAGTTGAAGACCCTTTAACTGACTTGGAATTTCTTTTGAGTGAATGTAAATGATAAAATAAATAATTCAACATTGCACTGTCCGCCACAAGCTCTGCTTTTCAGAAGCGGTTTAAGGAGATATTTATTTCTTATTTGTTGTTTGTGCTTGTTTAAGATGCGTGTAGGTGTTGATTGTGTTTACTGGGCTGTGGGTTTAGTAAGTGTGGATTGTGTGGCTACCATAAGGAGAAGCTGGTATGGTGACCTCTTTAATTATTCTCACTGTTACTGCCCACAGGAAACTGTTGGCTGGATGTTGCTGGTTGCTGGATTCTTCTCAGTCCAGCAGTGACACTGAGGTGTTTAAACACTCCAGCACTGCTGTGTCTGATCCACCATACTAGTGCAACACACACCACCATGTCAGTGTCCTCCCAAAAGAAAGTATAAATAAAACATTTGTGTGAATTTAGATCATGACCAACACACTCAATGCCTAGAGTTTAAATAAATCATGACAGACTCTATGTAAATATCTACAGTCTTAAAAATATAGTTTTTCTGGTGGGACTGCAGGTATTTACCAAAGTATTACTGAAATGAAAACTAGAAATGAAAGCAACATACATTAACAAGCCAAAAGCCAATGTGCTTGTTAATGTACATAAAAATAAATGTTTTTACTTTAATTACTTTAATTTATATTAAATGTTAATTGTTGTTGGTACAATATTGATATTGGATTTTAAAAAAGAAGGTGGCATAAAATCTGGCTGCCATTATCTCTTTTTTACACATGTTCACTGTTTTACATATTTTGTTCAGCTGAATAAAGCATTATTTAAAAACATTAAAAAGAACTTGGCCAGCCTGCTGATTAATGCAAACAGAATGTAAATTAAATATAAATGTAACTCTTTACATAACTATCTTATTATCTTTAAACAGAAAAGTGACAATACAAAACATCTGAAGATTCAATTTCACTTGTTGACCTGAACTTTGTGAATGTAATTTAAAAAGGCATGCAGCTGTGCAACTGTGGAAGGGGCATATCTGTAGAAAAGTTGCCCCAAAGTGCTCCTGATTTCTCAGGCATCCGTGCTGGGACAATCTTGACATTCCAGAGCCTTGTCGTGTTGTCTCCTGGTCTCTAATTTGGGAGCAGCTGTTGGGCTCTGGAAGGCCTCAAACCATCAAAGCTAAGTCTGGGGGGCAGTTGAGGGGTGGTGGGGGCTTATAGACTGTTTTCAACCCTGTAGGCTGCTCTTCATTCCTCTACACACTTTCCACCTTCAGGTCGCTCCACAGTGCAACACCTGCGTTAGGTTAGGAAGACTGTGGAGATTATAGGATAAGTGCAGCCCTCAGAGGCTACCATAAAGAAACAGTAAAAAAACAACTGCCACTGCTGTTCACAGATGGTCACTAAAAAGGAAGCTGTCCAACTAAAGAGAATACAGGGCCTTGAGTTAGGAGTTTCAGTTGTTTTGATGTTTTTGATCCTCTTTAGGAAGATGACTTCCTAAACAGTGCTGGACTTCCTAAACAGATCGGGAGAATTCTCAGTGAGCTGCTAAACTCAGACAAAACTCTATATAAAGTTAAAATGAGCTTCTTCATTTTCTGTTCCACCATACACTATGCTTCAGTTACACTGAGACGCCTGCATGGATGCAAGTGTCTAACTGTGGCGCTACTCATTTTTCGTTCATTATTCTTTTATTTTTTTTACAATGTTGCATAACAATAGTCAGTAGCGAACTGTGACCCATAAGTCTCGGCTTCGAGTTTTCAGAGGGGGTGGTTTTGACAGTTTGGGGGCAAGACATGGGCGTCCATCTTGACTCAGCAAACTAGCTAGCAGTGGTAGCCTAGCACTAGCTAGCTGTTTCTCCAGCTAGTGTCGCCATAGCGGGCGGAAATGATCATACAGTTAAGCCCGCCCACTGAGAAGGAAGATAGTTTTACTGTCATTTAAAATTGATATCGCGCTGAATTATAATTGCCCGGCCCCCTTTGTACATGAACAGCGGGACCACCAATCACCAACATTCTGCAGAGGCATCACAGTCTTTAAAGCGGGAGACACAGGCTCACAGGCTTCCACTTAACCCCTCACGCTCCAACACAGATTGAATAGACAAGTTTGAATAATTAATTTGTGTGTGTGTGGGTGTGTGTGTGTGTGTGTGTGTGTGTGTGTGTGTGTGTTAAGAATATTTTAGGCCCTCTGAGGGCATAGAGGGCCCTGATGGTTCCCCACTGGTAATAGTGAATTATGTCACATTTAAAGTCAAAGAGGACACAGAGTAAAACATTAAATATGTGTATGTGATACTAAAGAAAGTGTTACACCGAACATCCAGCAAAGTTTGAATGAAAAATATAAGATAATATAATAAATATAATAAAACGCAGCTTAAAAAAGCTGAGCTGACCTGTCTGAGAACCGTGTGGGAGTGGCTAATGAGCAGCTTGATTGACAGCTCTCTCTGTCCAACACTTCTAGTCGGCTTCATCTCTCATACAAAACTAAAATCATGCAGACGGATGGATGGACACATGAACAAACAGATGGACGTGTAAATGGACTGGATTAGCAAACAATGTTGGTGTATGGATTACGGAATGAATGAGTAACAGGCAGCTACAGGCCGGTGGTCCGCCTGTTGACAGTTTGGTTATGCTGGTTTAGCTTTGGCTCGTCTCTGACTTTGAAACAGTTTTGTGTGGGCGGGGCAGGAAAGAGCTCAGCTTTGTGATTGGTTAGGAAATGCTTATAGAAGTGTTCACCAAGATTAGGACCAGGCCTAGCTTATGTGGAGAGCAGAGAATTATGTTGAAATATTCATATGCTGTACATGTATAAACAACTTTAACTTTATTAGACAGAAAACACAGGTTTAGGTCCTCTGATGGTTTAAAACAACAATGCTTGCCCATTTTCACTGCATAGATAGATAGATAGATAGATCGATAGCTAGATAGATAGATAGATAGATAGATAGATAGATAGATAGATAGATAGATAGATAGATAGATAGATAGATAGATAGATAGATAAAGATAGACAAAATTGGACAGTTACAACAAAAAATAAAAATAGATATAAAATTAATAGAATATAGAAAATAAAAATAGAAAAGGTCTCACAGTGTGTAAGTGAGAGTGGTGACAGTAATGCCATTAACCTGTGTAAACAGTGTAGACTCTGGTAGCGCAAATACACAGTTATGCAGTTGGCAGTGCAAATATCACTGGCTATCCACACTGGATATTATGTAGAATATAAATAATAAATAAAAGTTTTTTTTCAGAAAATGTAATTTTGCATGAAGGCTGGTGTTGTGTGTGTGTGTGGGTGAGAGCTTTGGGTGGGCTGGTCTGCATCGTGTAACTTCGGAGTAGGACAACATGTCCCACTCTGGCATTGCTTCCTGACTAGTTGTTCTGGCCAGTGTGTAGAATACCCCCTGGTATTTGGGGCGTCCCATGTTGGCTGGCTACTGCTGCACCGGCTGGCTGCTAACTCGCTTGTCATAGCAGCACTGATGCTGCAGTGGCAACAAAATGTTTGGCTCAACAATCTACTTCTGGAAATGCTGATTTCTAGTTGGGTAATGTAGCCTCACACACATATCTCCTCTTCTGTCTTTCGGTTTGAGGAAATATGCCAGGCATAGTTACAGTCACTAGGCTACGAAATACAAACTGGGTGAACCAATTTTCTACAGCTGTGGCTATTTTTCCACCCTGTCAGATCAGTGCTGCCTCTGCAGTTAGTAAAGAACACCAAAGACAGGAACTTGCAGACTGTGGGTGAAGCAGTTAAACAGTGACCTTTCCCTGGAATTGCGTTTGAGCATCTATTTTAGCCTAACATCATAATACGTTAGTTTACGGAGCCCACCCAGAAGTTTCTGAGACATCCAGGGGAGTCCAAAAGATTTATTAGAGGATCTTGGTGCCCCATAGGACCCCTGTTTTTCGCACCTTGGTTCTGGCTAACTTCTCTACTGCAACTCAATCAGTTTTCTAATGACTAGTGTGTCATATCAGCCAGTCAAAAGTTAGGTTAGTGGCTTTGCTAATTTTACTACTTTTGTCAAATGTTAATAGTCTTTGCCTTTCAAACTTTTATTCAGTTAAAAATTTATTTCTACACTGTGTTAATTTGGCTCCACACAGTTCACATAGTTTGACAAAGTAAGCATTATCTTTATTTAATTTTATTGAAATGTAAACATTGGTGAAAAAACTGGAGGTCAAAAATTATTAAAAAACACAGAAACCACCTGACAGACCTGGTAGACCACCAAAATGTCCCCTTCTGATAGATAGCAAGAACAACTACAATCTTTGAGAGAGAGGAGAATAAGCTCCATTCTTGCTTCAGATCTAAGAAAAAACAAAGGTTTTTCTGTCCATCATTCCACTGTAAGAAGACAACTCAACACTTCCTTTTGGGTCTCAAAGGATGCATAGCTGTTTAAGAAGCCCCTACTGAGAAAAGAAAACAGCCAAAAGACAAAAAAGAAGAAATCAAACAAAGAAGCCACTGGTGTTCTCAGAACAATAGACTGACCACCCCAGAGTCCAGACCTTAATATCACTGATTGTGTTTGGGATTGTTTGGATCAGGAGAAGCAGAAAATACAACCAACCTCTAAAACTGAACTTTGGAGGAGTGCAGATTTCTTTGAGTGTGTCTGCTGAAAAGAAAAGAAGAAGTAATAAAGTTATAACAAATTATATTCAGTTGTTGAGCCTTCTGTGTAGTTAAAAACATGTTTCCTTCTTTTTCTCAGGGCTGGAAAATGAAGAAATGTGCGATGGTTGCTTTGCCTGGAAGTTAAATAAATGAAAAGTGCTCTCTGACATTTGTACAGTACAGCGTTCCCACGATGAGCCGCTTTATAAGCAGTCCTCTGTGATTTGTTTGCCCAGGGGAAGAGCACCTGCAGCTGCTGTATCTTCTCAGCGAGCGATCAGTCAAACAGAAACACAGCGGCCTGCTCGCCTCCTTGCCTGCTCTGTTTTTAACCCTCAGCGTGGTCAGATCAGCAGGGCGTCCCTCTCTGCCTGGTTTATCCTCAGCATGGGAATCCTTCTAGCCTCGGACCACCGTGTGTACGAAGAAACCAAAGCAGTGTGGTGTTGCTTCAGAAGTGAGAGATTAAAGCACAGTCGATACACCCATGAGAAACGTCAGCTTCATTTACCTCTGGGTCTTAACTTTCACAGTAGGAGGAATGACGCCTTTAACTGTAGATAGTCTGACATCAGTTTTGAACTTTTAAGTCAACTGATTAGTTAGTTATGTACAAAAGTTTGGGTGGCCTTGTTATAAAACTAGAAAAAATCAACAGTGAATTAAAGTCATATACAAATGTTTTAACACACCCAGTCATATGGCATGTATTATTTACTCTGCTCAAAAGTTTGGGGTGACCGATTTCATTGTGTATAAACTTATTCCACGACGAAACTTATTTCTTACAACTTTTAAACAGCTTGTAGGAAATTCATTTCATAAGAACCCTGCTCAGCATTGAGAACCTATGAAGAAACTGACATCCACAGTGCTTCTTATGTGAAAACCGTTTCACTAATTTAACAGCTATTCATAGCATTTTTTGTGGCAACAAATTCCAGTAAACAGAAAATTATAGCTTATTCTTCAATAACACTGCCAGATTTTTAACAGTGTCCTAATTTTATGTTTTTTTCCAAAATACTGTAAACTATGAATAAAGTACTGGTTTAAGTTTTGGTCTCTAGTTTAGAGCATTTCAGTCTGAACTGTATTGCTAAATAACTGAATTTAATACATACATGTAATAAAAAATGTGGTCTGTGCAAAAGTTTAGGTACATTTCATATGTATAAATTAGGTAAATGAGTAAATTAGATGAATATCAATGTTGTGCACTAAAATGTAAGTGTCTTTTAAAGAAAAAGTATAAGTAACACATTTAGAAAATCAAAAAAACATGTCATTTGACTGAGCGAGGTCAAACTTTCATATCTGACTTCATTACATTCTTTTGTTTCCAGTGGACAATGTCATACAATAACAAAAACATGCCACAAATATTATCGTTTGCTGTGCTGTCTCATAATGTAAACAAAAAACAACAATAATAATAACATTGTAGTGTCCCAATATTGGCTTGCGTGACTGAGGATGCCCAGAGCCTTGGAGAAGGCACTGGACCAGAAGCAGGAGAGACTTTAAATCTTGTACAGAGCTGTGACTGTGGGATATGTGTAAATGTGTTGCTTATGTTATCCTGTGCTGGGCTGTGAGGTAGAACTGCAGTGTTTGGGCCTACTGTTATAGATGACCTATCACAGCCATTGGGCTAGCTCTGGGTGGCGGCTCTCTACTACTGTCGTTTTCAGGATGAGGTCATAAAACAGACAAAAACCAGACAAAACAAAACTGCTGGCAAGAAGTGTCAAGCGAGTCATGCACATTGTACTCTCAACTGAAACCAGAGAATCAGAGACTGTGAAAGATGCATTAGAGGCAGTTTGAGAAGATGGAGGTGAAGTTTCATGTGTCCCAGAGTAAGGGGGATGGAGGGGGGCTTAGTTAGAGAGAGGGAACTAAACATGACTAAATTTAGAGAAAGACATTTCAAATCATATAAGAAACAGAACTGAAGAGGCAATTCAGAGAGTGTGTCTCTGCCATTGAGGACCTGGGAGGGTTAAATTTACTGTCAGTTGCCCAAGAACCCCTGGGAGACCCAGTGATGTCGTTACTCGTTTTGTGTGCGTAGACGTAGGTGAAGTGCAGGTTCTCACAGTGGGCTGTGCATGTCGAGGCGTGGGCCCCCTTGGGGATTCCAGATGTGGTTTGCTTTCTGTACCGTGTAAACCCTTAATTACACTATTGACTCCATTACAGGCCATAATTAGTGGAATCCGTGCCGTAGTTCTAGGCGAGCGCGTGATTAATTTATGTCTCTCCATCTGTCCTTCTCTGCTGCGACAACACAGTTCTTGCGACCCCATGCCCTCTTAGGGTCCTGTACAGGCAATTATTCAGATAGAAAAACATTCTTGTGTAAAGTGGATGTAATGAGGGCTGTACTTAAGACCACCATTGACAAGCCCACGATAGGCCTAAGGCTATGTCTAGTCAAGATCAAATCAAGGCTGAGTGTACGGGAGGCTGAGACCTAGTCAAAGTCCAAGACATTTAAAAGCCAGACTGATACTGGATATAATTACATACTTAGTTTTAGTTTGCATTGAATAGAGCGTTTGTCTGCCAGTTTCAGTGCAATCTTACTACTTTGCTGAATTTAACACACTGGATACGAAAAACATATAAAATAGATAAAACAGATCAAAAGTATTTGTCCAACCTCCACATCCACTTAGCTTCTGCACCTCATACAAGTCATTTCTTATTCAATTTGGCCAACCAACAAACACCTGTACACCTATCTGTTCTTTCCTACATTATCAATCACTTCCGTTATGTCAATCAAAATGGTTGTCGGCTGAATTGTCCATTAAAAAACAAGTCTCCAAAATAGAAACTTTACAGTAGAGGCCAAAAACAGTCTTTTCTTTCAATGTAAGTCAAAGTGATTTTGAAGCATTTCTATTGATCCTTTCATCATGAAAATCATACACATGTCAACGGCAGCTGTTATGTTCAAATGACAAAAATGGGGATACTTGTTATTCATTTTACAGTGACGATATCTAGGCATTAGTTCATTCAATGTGTCAATACATTTAAAAGTGTTGTACCAGTGGAGCAGGTTTTATACATTTCCCTTAGACTGTTCTGGTAGATTTCTCCAGAATTGAAGATTACCTCTCAGGTGAGTCATGACTTTCTCTGATAAAGGGGAGTGTGCGTAGCTTTTGATCAGCCTGTTCTCTAAAAAGCATGAAACAGCTGTACCATTTTAAAGGACTGGTGACAGTGAAGGTGCTACAATATCAATATGTTTAACATATATCTGCATACAGTGGCTGTGCATTTTAGTAAACAGTTCATTGTATAGTGATAAACAGTTCAGTAAGTTTACACATTTACTCTCATATTTGTCATTCTGATGACACTCACATGTTTGTTGATATGAATACTTCATTTTAGGGCATGGACTGAGCATTCTGAGCAAGTTAAGGACTTTTACTGGAAGTCCATTGGAGCTATTTGTACAAACTGATGTAAATGTTAATGACGATTCGAGAAATGCGAGAAAGCGATTTAGAAAAATGTAATTCAGTAAAACGGATTAATTACGCTCGAAAATGTTCTTTATATAGCATGTTGTAACTTATTTTAACTTACAAAACTAATACAACATGCCATTTGACTAGGGCTGCACAAACCTTTGCATTTGACTGTGTAGTCAAAACATTTCTTTCACTGGAACAAAAGAATTGTCTGTTCAACCATTAAAAATGGTATTATTCAATATATATCAGTTTTACCTTTTTACAGCATGTTATGTGGAGGTTTTTCAAACCTTTAAACACTTTCTAGCAGTTCGTTGTTGAACAATTTACCACTGATAACACGAGTGGTCGTCACGAGTCATCGCTCTAAAGGCCCTCCTTGGCACCTTTGTTTTGGGTGTTTACTGGAAGCTGGCTAGTAACGGAGCGCATGTTCCCCACAGTCAGAAGGTTGCAGAAGTTTTATACAGCAAGTTAAAACACTTGAACAATTCTGTTGCTACAGATTGTTAACAGCAGTCATTCACATATCTGTAAGTGTTATAGGGAGATTATAGCAATAATATTTTCTCTTAATTCTGTGAGATGTTCTGTGAGAGGATAAAGATTCTCTGACAGTCAGCCTATGATGAAAATAAGTACCTTCTACTTGCTTCATCTTTCAACTGAGCATTTGAGATCTTCATCTAAAACTTCTGATGTTGCCAGAACTTTGTTGTAAGTGGGCTTTGATTGCGAATGTGCAAAATGTGTTAACCACTGTAAATTATTGCATTCAGTGTTCTAAGATTTTATAGCCAGCTTCTGAATTATTGGTGCTCCTTGTTAGAGGTAAGTAAAAGTCTGTGTGGTTATTGACTCAGTCTCACATTGGAAGAAACCAAAAACCATAAAACATAACTTTTGGTTGCATAATTATTGGCATTGCATTTAGTACTTTTAGTTCTTGGTGCAACCTTCTTTCGCCAGACTTCTTCAATAAGGCTTGATGAGATTAGAAAATACAGAGCAACTCCAGCGCCTCTGTTTTCAAACCGCAGGTTTCGAGTGGGCTTTAGGTTGGGGGACTGGGATGGCAATGTCAAAAGCTTTATTTTGTGGCCATTGAAGCATTTATATATGGAGTAGGGAGCATGTTTTAAATCGTTGTCCTGCTAAAAGATCCGACCACGATCCAGTTTTAGCTTTTTGGCTGAGGCAGTCAAATCTCCTGGCACTTTGTGGAGTTAGTGATGTCATGTATCCTAACGAGGTTCCCTGGGAACTTTGAGGGAAAAGCAGTCCCAAAGCATTACAGATGCTCCACCATGCTTAGAGGAGGTTCTTTCTACATAACCAGCGCTCTTTTGACTCTAAACCAACCTTGCCAAAAGTTCTATTTTTATCCCATCTGACCAAAGAACCCGGTTCCAAAGTTTCAGTAGCATCTAACAAACTTCAGATGCTTACATTTGTGGCTAGATGAAAGAAAAGCCTTTCTTTTCTTTTCTCATTTTCCTTTTCTAGCGTGCTGGATGGTGTGTTTGCATGGAGGTGGCGTCGAATTTGTTTGTTTTAGAGACTTCAAAGCGATACCATCTTCTACAAATCTCCAACTGTGATCTTTGGAAAAGTTTCCACCTCTCTAATCATCCTCCCCATGGTGGTGAAACTCCAGGCAGGATCACTACGACTCTGGTTGTTTTGAATGTTGTATTTATTGCCGTGACTGGGAAATGGACATTTTCATGTATGTAGGTATTTTCATAGCAATTGCCTGATTTATTAAGATCATGATACCTTCATCTCTCTTAAATTGTACATTATCTAGCCTTCAGCAGGTTGATGAATGATTAAGTCACTTCATATCCTAATCATTTCATATCCTAGTGAAACAGGATGTCAGACATTGATCTGATCTGTGCTCAGCTTTATTTCCAATCTCACCAATGAACACAGCTTAACAGCAGAACAGCTGGGTCCCACTCTACAAACTGTTAGCTGGAACACAATCTCCCGTCACTACAAACTAAACGCAAAACCATTATACTCTGAGAACTCTTCTGGTTTTGGAATAGAAGTGAACCCAATAAAGCCGGACATGAACATTTCTGTTCTTGTTAAACTGCACCACTTCGATTGCGATGTGGCGACTCCACAATACCATCAAATGACACTTGCTCAAACCACAATGCAGACATTATTGAACACATGCACAGACCAATGACATACAAGATAAGCATAGGTAGCTAGCTCACGCCTGCAGAATTGGACTGATATATTATGTAGCTATAAGTAGCTATAGCTACATTGTCTACATAATAAAGGAAAATATTTCACACTCCTTGGAAAACCACACCAATGTTCACTCTAGTTTGACCCCCCTTACGTTACCTAACCTCTTTTAGTTTGACAGCTTTTCTGCTTCAGTTTTTATCCTTTCTTTAGCAGTGCTGTATGTACCTGTGTAACTTTCTCTGCTGTTTGGAATTGCGCATGCACAAATAAGTTTGTGTGCAGACCGTGTGCATGTGGACAGGTCGTGAAGTAATTAGATCGAATAAAACGATTGGACAGGGTTTTTACAGTCCTGTGTTTTTCTTTATTATCAGGGCATGTGATATATTTATTTCCATCAGGACATAAAGATTATTTAAAAATGTTTTATTTAAAACATAACAAAAAATGTTTCTGAAATAAATCACATAATCCAGCTTTAGCTAGACACACAGTTTTAATAACCTTTTGACCGTCTTTGAAGTATATCTAACTATACATCACAATCAAAGCATTCTTTGTGATTTGCAATGTTTGTTTGGGACAGCGTTGTCCTACCCAAACTGCAGAGTTGACTTGTCTTTCGGTCTCAGTGTAGGTCGTATCACAGTGCCAGTATTTTGTGGTTTACGTGTTTAGGATTGTAGAATTCCATTTAAAGGAACATCATTCTACTGAATTGCATCTAAACGTCAATGTGTTATAAATGCTTCATCTGGAAACTCTTGCTGGCTTGCTGGTTTTATTGGTAACTTTCTCATGAACGAACGCGTCTCCACTGCCAGCGCGTCCACAGACTCTCAGCAAGCTCTCTCCGCAGCTTGTTCTAATTCAGCCTTCTTCCTTACCAGCGGACAAACAAAAGAAGAAATCACAAATATCCGACTGACCTTGGGGCAGGCACAGGAAGGGACTCCATCAGTACTGGAGCATAGCCCAGGGGAAGAGCATGTCAGTGATTAGGGTGCTGATTACACAAATCAGAGGATGGGGCTCAACCATATGCTCCTTACGTTTTTGAGGGTTTCTGTTTGCTGGGCTGTGGCTTTAAAGCATCTGATCCAGTCGGAAGTGTTTGATGTCCTGATGAAACCCGAGTCTGTTCCTGATGGCTGTTGTTCCTGGCTTACAGTGATAGTGAAAACGGAATTTATTAAATTGGACACTGCATAGCTAAACACAGTAGTAGCAGCCAGTGGCGTAGTGAGAATTTTATTTTGGCTACACACTGGGAGGTCTAGCCAGGAGGTATTATGTCCCAGGGATGTCACTATAGTGAGGGTGACAGCCAGCTGGCCTCAGTTACTTCACTGTAGCTAAATCATTAAAACGTAACCCCCCACTACTTATAACCAGACCAACTTCATAACTGCCTAGTTACTGTAATGATTGACAGGCTACCTCTGTGTGAATAAGTGCAGCACTAGCAGGGCTGTGATGTTTGTAGGAATGTGTATAGTGAATAAACTTCCTGAAAGATACATGTATATTGCTGATTTTCCCCTATCATTTTTATTTGCCTTGTCCTTTAAATTGTTCACTATGGCACCTGCAGCCTAAACTGAGCATCTAATGGAACAAGGTAAAAGTATAAAAATGTTTAATTTGCACACATGAAAAACAAAATATAGGGTTTGATTTTTAAAGACATTATATTTCAACTGCTCTTGTAAACTCTCATATAGCTGCTTTATATTAGCCTGTGGTATGTGTGTTGCATACCTGTACCTCTCAAGCCAAAGTCACTCTGGTAGCTTTAGCAGGAGTTTGTGGTCAGACTGCAGCTGTTCTCAGGTCAGCTGAGAACCAGTCCCTACTGATTATGTAGTCTTACTGCTGTTGCCACAATGAGTCTTATACATCCGGAACTACTGGGGTCCAGAGAGCTGTGTCTTTATGCTAATTATGGCCATCAGCGTTGGGCATACATGTCTGAAAAAACTGCTGTTAAAAACTGCAGTTATTATTTAACTTAATTTTCTTTACACGGGTCAACTTTACCTCTTCTCTTATTCACCGACTAGGTAAGCAGTAAGCTACATTAGGTTCCCACAATCTACAGAAACAGTGGTGTGGGGCCCTATGTTTTTTCTATGCTTGCATTGTTCAATGCCTTATTGTAGTGTTGGTGTAATACAACAAGGCATGCATCATGCTGCCATGGTGATAGCGTCCACCAAAAATCAATGATGACTAAATAAGAACCTTCTTGGTTGCTTTTATTTATTCAGTGAGGGAAAATGCATGAGAATGAAAGATGCTGAAGCCTTTGGGTTCATCATGTATTATAAGAAAGCAAAACAAATTAGATTTTACAGGATTTAGGGTGTGGCCACAAGGGGTCCTTGCTTCCAACTAAGGCAGCCTAGACACCCCCAGACCCTCCACCCCATAAGCTACACTCCTGGTTTCTAAAGTCAATGCCAACAAAGGTGCTACCAAGAAATTTCAAGCTATTTTGACGCATGAATGTTGTCTATGCTTTTGTCCATGTTTATAGTGTTTAACATAGAGTCAGAAACCACAGTCGTCTATTTGAGACTACTTAACAAATCAGTGTGGTTTGAGGCGAATGTGTAATCAGTCATGCATGCAGTGGGCACAAGGCGAAATGATGGGGTAAAAGCTCCCAATTACTGTTAGCTATATTAGCCTAACTTCTGACAACAAACATCTTTGAATGACTACTTTTGTGTTAAGGGGATTTTTAAAATTTTTTTTTGTCAAACTGTCGCTTTAAAGTTAAAAGGCCTCCGACTGCAGATGACATGTGTCTTTCATGTGTAACTGTGGCTGGGCCCGGCCAGCGATACTTCCAGTTCAAACACAGCTGGAGGGCAGGATCAGGGTGCTGTGGAAAAGCTGATCAGAGACTGCCGGTCCACTGCGGTCTGCTTTTGAAGACAAACCACACCAGCCTCGCCACAAGTATGCACAGTCACCGTGGGACGCTCTCAAAGCGAGGGGAAAGACATGAATGAACGGATTTTTGTGTAAATAGCGATCTGGTTTTAGACAGACGAGAAGAAAAGCGCTCCTCTGCTTCCTTTCACTCAGGAAAAAATGGCACACTCTCTTGTGGTCGGGACGTTCGACTATTAAAATGTGTAAAACTCTCTTTCATCGCTGATTCTGCGTATGAGGTATTTTCCACTGGGTGATTTTTATGGAAGACAGGCCTGGGGAGAAAGAGCAAGAGAGCTGCAGGGTCAATTAAGGTTTGAAGAACTGCAGGAGACTGGCCAGCGAGTGTTTATGGCTTTATTGAAAGTGTGTGGACATTGCAGGGTTCGTTGTGGCAGCTTTGAGGGAGAGCCGTATCATTAGGAGTGTGAAAAAATGGTTGTGTCTCCGACCACTGTGGGCCACAGTTCGGAACCAGATGTACAAAACACGCCCCAAACAGTCAAAACATGTTTTGTCTGTGAATGCACCACCTGATTTTCTTTGCTCTTGTTCCTCGAATAATTTCTATTAGGATAGTATTACAGGAGTCAGTGATAGAAATGTGAGAATTAAAAATATAGGTTTATACCATCCACCATTATAGAACACATATTATAACTAATAACTATTATATAACAACTAATAATCTGAAATATTAAAATATAATGTAACAATATAAAAAAAAGGAAGTGATTGTGACAGGTTTTGCTAACACGGGTTTGCACAGATACGTCTTTTTTGCTACTTTTCTAGTTGTCTAATTGTATTCACCCAGTGCTTTTTAGATTTTTTGATAAAAACTGATTGTATTTGTATAAATAAAACAAATACATTAACCAATATAGCTTAGCGAAGTAACATCTCATAGAAACAGCTAGTTAGCATATTTGGTTACTAGCATGTTTAGTTTATTTACTAGTTAGTTAGTATGGCCAGGCTGGATTTTAAAGACATTGTCTTTCAACTGCTCTTGTAAACTCTCATATAGCTGCTTTGTGTTAGCCTGTGGTATGTGTGTTGCATACCTGTACCTCTCAAGCTGAAGTCATTCTGGTAGCTTTAGCGGAAGTCTGTGGTCAGACTGCAGCTGTTCTCAGGTCAGCTGAGAACCAGTTACTACTGATTATGTAGTCTTACTGCTGTTGACACATTGAATCTTATACAGCCTGTCTGGAACTACTGGAGTCCAGAGAGCTGTGTCTTTATGCTAATTATGGCCATCAGCGTTGGACATACACTTCTGAATAGTTAAAAACTGCAATATTCTTGTATTTTTTTCCACAGTATTTAACTTAATTTTCTTTACACAGGTCAACTACTAAGCAGTAGGCTACATTAGCTTCCCACAATCTACAGAAACAGTGGAGTGGGGCAGCCCTATGATTGTTATTAAAAAACTTATGTTTTATATGTTACAATGACATTTCATGCAAATAAAGTAGCAAAGGTTATTAAACCTGACCGCTCAGCTAACTAACATATTTGTCTGTATGACCCTGAACTATCATGATTCAACATGTCTGAACAATGTAGACTGTCACACAGGAATAGATTAAAATAATACATAACATAAAAGAGATGAAAGTAAATACATTTTTGCCATTACAGCATTACCTTCCCAGTTTTCTCACACAGTGAGCTGTTCTCCAGTCTAAGTTATGGGGATGATACTTTGGTGTTTTTCATATTAAAACTACATTTAATGTGGTCTAACTTTCTTATCTCACAGACACAATGGACACACAATGAACAACATAGCTTATTCCTAATAATAAGACCCTTGGACGCAAAAGGGGTGCTCATGGAAACTGTGGCAGTGGCAATCGAATCAAAAAGGCTTTACAGTAAATGATGAATGTTCTTAATTGCATTAAACATTGTGATACAATGGCATGCATGGCACAAGCCTTTGAATATCCAACATGATTAAGAAATTAATTGATTTTTTTTATGTCAGAGGGCAGGTTGGGGGCTTCTTAGTATGAAAAAGGCATAAGAGGTAAAACCAAATTGAACCACAGTAAGTGTTTTTTGAGTTTTGCACTGGAGCCATGAGGCTTATAAGTAATAAAAGCTTATTAGCATATATAAACTGCACCTGCCTCATTCGTGCTAATTAGTAACTTAAAAACATGCTTATGTCTGACACCGGTATCTACAAATCATCAGATCAAATTTAAGTTTAAAGATTGCTATTAGTACTTTTCATGGAACATAAAGTATTTTAACCAGTTCCTTTAAGTGGTTTGGTGTTAAGTGGGCTTAACAAACAGGTGAAGAAAGAGCTGCAGCATTCTTGTCTTGTTGGTCATTCCATGATCACAATAGTCACACAGACAGTTGTAACAAACAATGTTTGGCCTGCACTTTCTTTCTGTGAGCTTTGGCTTGCCTTTGAACTCTTTGTTATGGTTTTGACTTGGATCTTGTTCATCCTCCTCCTCCTCCCACTCTTCACTCTGCACCACCTCGACAACAGGTCCTCCCATCCAGGGCCTGTGGTGTTAGCTGTGTTAGCAGTGAACTAAGCGAGTGCAGGAGGAGAAGGAGGAGGTGTCCTGCACGTCTGACCCCACTGATGACGGAAACACATGGACTGTGTGTGTGTGAACAGCCTTGACTAACTCATCCTGGCACATACCTCTCACTGCTCCGCTGTCCAAGCCCCTGTTTCATGACTCAGAAATGCCGAACATGGAACAGTCTCAGCCCTGCTGAGTGTCGTCCACTGATATCAGGCCATTCTGTTTTCCGCCTCTGCTGTTTTCCACTGTGCCCTGAAAAAACTGTTAAAATTGCTTTGTTTTAAATGACTACATTATTTTCACTCGACTAAGACATTATCACTGATATTATCACTGGCATGACACACACACACACACACACACACACACACACACACACACACACACACTATATATATATTTTTTGTTGCTGTACAAAAAAAATCTCCAAAAATGCAACTTTACAGGAGAAATCAAAACTGTACTTTACTTTCAATGTAAGTGAATGGAACCAGAATTTATTTCAATCTGTTTTGAAGCACTTCTATTGGTTCACTAATTATTAATTAATAAAAATTGTCATGCATGTTTTAAATGCTGATATATATATATATATATATTCTCTCTCACTCTCACTAGCTTGCCCCTCTTTGTCTCAGATCTCTTTTTCTCTGTCTCTCTTTCACTCTGTTTCTCTCTTGGTCTGTAAATTGATCTCTATTTCTCTCTCCCTCTCTCTGTCTGTGTCTCTATTTCTCTGTTTCTCTTCCTCTCTTTCTTTCTGTATGATTCTCTTCATCACACTCCTTTCTCTCTTTCCTCCTTTCTTTCTGTCTCTATTTCTCTCTCCCTCCCTCTGTCTGTGTCTCTTTTTCTCTGTTTATCTTCCTCTCTCTTTCTGTTTCTCTTTATCACACTCCTTTCTCTCTTTTTCAGTCTCCCTCTCTCTGTCTGTGTCCCTGTTTCTCTCTTTTGGTCTCCCCTTCTTGCTCTCTTTCAATCTCTCTGTAAATTTCTGTATTTCTCTCTCTATTTTGTTTCTCTTTCTGTCACTTTGTATCTCACCATCTTAGTCTTTTATCGCTCTCCTTTTTCTTTTTCTTTTCTTCTCTTCCTTTCTCTCCCAGTTTTTCATCATCTGTCTTTCTCTGTCTCTCTTTCTTTCCATCTCTTTCACTGTTTTCTATTCTCTCTCTCTCTCTCTCTCTCTCTCTCTCTCTCTCTCTCTCTCTCTCTCTCTCTCTCTCTCTCTGCAGCTGCAGTGGTAGTCTGGTGAATCAGTAGCAGACTCGGATCTCTGAGGCTCTGAGCTCTGAGGGAAGCCCTGTTTGCTGCAGGCTCTAGAGCAGATGTCAGGCTCGGTGTTTGTTTGCATGGCTTGTGCGTGTGCTGGGGGGTGGGTGTTCTGGGGGGGCTTTAGTGTGGGAAAACTGCTCTCCAAAGTGGGGATCGATGGGGAGCAGATAAGAAAACGACTCGGCCTTGGTCGGACACGGACGAAAATGTGTTTTGGTGTGAGAACTTCCTCCCCGCACCGCAGTTTCAGCAGAGCACGAGCAGAGGCGAGGTCACCATGGGAACTCCATGGTTTTCATTTTCCCGCTTTCCTTGGTTCCCCGTGTGTACACATACAGCACACACTGTATTCCGAACCCTAACAGGGTCCCGATCTGGTATTTTTCCCATCTAGGTCCGCTGCTCAGCCGTGGGAATGAAGGGCAGAGATGAGAGGATGTGGGAGAGAGAGTGTCCTCTGTCACTGATGTACACAAAGCATATGAAGGATGAGGGATATGAGTGGGTGGGTTGGTCTAGGGGACATCAGCACACACACTGGGCTTAGAGTAGCTGCAAAAGTGAAATCATGTTAAATCTACTCATAATATCTAATATTTCTCACCTAAAGATCATTATAAAAAATAAATTGTAAGAAAGGTTTAGATGCTTTTTCCTGTATTAAGGGAAACCAATAATGCTAATCCATTTTTTTAAATGTTTGGCAAAATTATAAAGCCCAAAAAACACGCCGGATGGAGAAACTTTCTCCACAGAAATAACTTTTCCCAGCTGCCTGAAACGCCTCACTCAAATTCCAGCCCATTTATCAGTTACACTGTGACATCATTTTGTAACACAATCCTCATTGGTTGCTTGTGGGGGTGGAAAAATAAAATGATGTACAACAGCATAATAGGATATATTAATTGTAATTGCCATATAGGCAAATACCTGGCATATTTAGATACTATTTCCTAAAAAAGAGATGAACAATGAAATAAGATAAAATTACTTAAAACAAGTAAATAAAGAACCGCGCAAGTAAATAAAGAAACTTGATGTAGCAAATAAACTTTGCTTCAAAACATCTCATTCACTTCCAAGTTTATATAGTGTATATATGAAAGATTACACTTTAAAAACAGCTCATTTGTGCAGCACTATTGTAATCCAATCTTCTTCTTCTTCTTCTTATTATTATTATAATTAATACTATTATTTCTCATACTGGATGTTTCGCCTGTTAACTCATCCAGTAGTTTTTTGAGACAACGCCATCATTCCACCTCCAGAATGTTCAGTCTGATCAGGAATGGTGTGCATTTATGCAGCTTTTTGATTGAATAACAATACAGTTTACACTTAGGAATGAATGGGGCACGAATGTATGTGCATTCATTTTATATTACAATGATAAGTCTTCAATTAACATCCTTTGAACTATTTAGAATATCAACGTAACCCCTAGTAATCACCTAGCAACCTGAGATACCATAGCAAGTGCATTACAAATATTTAATAGTAAGTTAAATTTTCTCACTATTCTCACTAAATAAGTTAAATAATCTTACAATATGCTTACATCAATCTTAAAATGAGAAATATAATATATATTAACTAGATATAAAATAATGCTTCTTCCCATAAATAATCAATAAACCACCTCATCTCATCGCATCTAGCAACATCCCAGCAAGCTCAGCTGCGCAATCACTTTATGTATTCTTCCTGCGACGTCACAGAAACTAATGTGTTTACATATATTCACCCATCCAGTTTACAGCAGTTAAGCTCCCCCCATTCATGCTGAAGCTATAAGGAGTGTTTCAGCCTGGCCTGCTACTGAACAAAGGCACAATACAGAGCAGCCAAACAGAGCTCATTTAAAGTGCTGTGACACAAATAGCCTGTTTACTTCTAAGGGATTAAAAAGAGTTAATCAATTTGCTTAGAAAGATAATAGTGTTTTTCTTTCT
Source organism: Megaleporinus macrocephalus (assembly GCA_021613375.1). Lineage (NCBI taxonomy): Eukaryota > Metazoa > Chordata > Actinopteri > Characiformes > Anostomidae > Megaleporinus > Megaleporinus macrocephalus. Next base: position 39,164,122 of record CM038703.1, read on the forward strand.
TTCTTTCGTGAAGTTACCATGTCCGAGATATGAAGCGTTGTTATGATGTGCAAAGCGATGGTGTTTTACAGGAGCACACCGATGATGCATAAACATTTAAAATGAAAGCACCCGTGTCACAGCACGTCTTCCGTATAGAAAATAGACGCGTATCTCAAAAAATGATTCAGTTCTAGTAGCAATAATAGTTAAGTGCAACCCAACAGTAAGACAAAATGACCAGTCTGGGGGCTTCCCACAAGACCCCTATGTGTGTTTCAGATTCTGAGTGCTAATACTGTTTACGCCAACGGTGTGATGGGAACCGAAGTGGAGATTTGTGGATAAGACCGACCTGTCTCTACCTGATCCCATCAACAATCCTGCTCTTCCACTTATCACACTCACTGTAATCACCTCTTCCAATCTCACTTTCCCACACTTCACACTTTCTCTCGCCCTGAGACACACTCTCTCTTCCTGCGGCTGTCATGTTCTGGTTAGATTTACTGCCCAGGGTAGAGCGGCGAAGGCAAGCAGCTCGGATCATGGTGCAATCCGCAGAATTATGCCTTTGGGAGTTCCTCCCTATGTCTCTCGCGTGGTATCGGCCTGTAATGAGGAAGACAGCGGGACTCCCACAGGCCTCGTGGTGCATATACATTACCTTTAACAAGATTTCATTCCTGTCCCAGCACCAAGGTGGACAGAAAAGAGAACGGAGCGAGAGAGGTGTTTGGCTCTAGAACCGCTCTTTGTTGCTTTGTGAAGAAAAGAAAAAAAAAAAAACAAGACATTTGCTCAAATGCTCCAAATCAGCAGTTTCAAATTCACGCCCACAGTGTCCTGCGCTCAGTGCACTGGATACTCAACAATGGTTTAACATAAGGGTTATGCATACTTCTCAGTGCTGGAGAACAAAGACCAGGTACCGCCTTTGCTTTTTGAATTCAGCTCGTTCTTGAGACTGAAACCACAAAACAGCATGACAACATCTTAAATATGTGTTTTCAGGAAGGAAAAACATTTATGTGAAACGTTTTCCCTACAATGGATGAAGGATTGATTTATTCTTTCAGCAGTAGAGCGTACTTATGACCAGTATTGGTTAGAGAGGTTTGGTGTTCCTAAGTTATTATTTTAGTACATTAAGCCACATTAAGCTTTTTTCATGTTAAGCGTTTTAGAATGTGTCAGCATGGGCCAGCCTGGCTAGTCACCAGCAAAACCAGCATATGTTGTGTTTTGGATGTTGGTATGCTGGTCAACAGCAATGAAACTGAATATGCTGCTCACCAGCAAAACAAGGAAACCGTAGCATCCCACTGCTGGTTTGTTGAGAAAGTTAACACCGGACACACACTAAGAGAGACATAAATCTTGTAAATATTTGTGAATGATAGTGTAAAACTGTGCATACATGCTTATAGAGCTGCATGTGCTGGGCTGCGGGGCTGTTTAGGGGGTAGTGGTGCCGTGCTAGTGCTGAGTTGCATGGCTAATGAAAACCTGCCTGCTATCCTGCTGCAGAGAACTGAGCTACAATATGTTGTGTTTTGATGCTGGTAGGCTATTCAACTGGCATGACCATGTTGAGTAACCAGCTAAACCAGCACTACACTAGGCAAACAATCCATGCCTGTCTGTGCTTATTTCAGCAGGGTTTGGCTAATATACTGTACCATGGCAATTAAAATCATGCAGACTTCATACGTATATCATCTCTTACATGGTATTCCATTGTGTTGCATATAAAATAGCAAGACGTACAGATAAAATTGAATTCAATCTTTGAGATGACCCCTAGCACCACTTCTAGCTGTGCAGTGAATTGCTATCCATTGTAAATATTGCTCAGAGGAAAATCTGGACGCATCTGAGTGTAACTAAACTGTGCAGCTTGTTCAGTACAGTCCTCCGTGTTATGATATACAATGGGTGAGTTTGCGGTGGCACCCTTCCCTAAGAAAAAGAGAGGTGGAGAAACAGAGGAACGAAGGAAGCTGGATTAGAGAGGAAAGAAGAAGGAGAGTATGTGGTGTGGAACTGTAAACAGGCAGTGTGGGTACAGTGTTTAGTCGTAGTGTTTAAGTGCCATGTGGCAGCCTGTGTGGTCTCGGCACTCCCGCTGTATCCTGACAGTGCCGGAGCTCTGCAGCTCCGGAGCCTCCTCACCTCTCTCCACAGGCCCTGGCCGAGGAGAAGAGGGAAAGAGCGGCGGCAGAGCCAACAAACGGAGCGTCTTTGATGCGGCTGTTGGGCTTTCGCCAAATCCTCCTTTTGTCTGGGCGCAGACAGCGCGGCCAGCACGGAGCCGCTTCGCCGGCGTATGGCTGCTTTCAGGGACCCTTCAGCTCGCAGCCTGTAAAACAGAGAGCAGAAGAGCAAGGGAGGGAGAGGGGCAGTAGAATCTCAGAAGAAGTGTGCAATTGGGCTCAAACAGATGCTCCAACCTTTCGCTGTTTTTTTTTTTTCTACTGTTAGAAGGACAATTCAGTAAAATGTACAACCCAAGTCGTGTTCAGTTTCTGAAATTTGCTAAATTTAGTTTTACACTGAAGCTATGAGGCCAGTTTAGCCACAGAAAATCTCAAGATTACCAATAAGTTCTGTGTAAAAGTAAAAACTATTAAAGTGTTTTTATAGAGAAAACTCTACATAGTTCTATTACACTGTTTCTAAAGTGCTCAGCTGTTCAGCCAATGGAAAGTTTAGGTTATCAATATATAGCATTTGGTAGCTGCTGTTAAAACTTCCTTTACAAAATATGAATGGGGTTTGAAAGATGTAGATTGTGATTACATCAGTCAGCTACGCGTAGCTACAGTGACAGTAGCCTTTAAGATAATTAAATTGGTTCAGCTTTCGGTGTAGGTTAAGATTTATCAACGCAAAATGTATTAAACTTAGCAATACAGTTAGTAACGTCCTGGTGGTGCCCGTTAGCACAAAAGCAGTAGTAGCCATCTTGAAGCCTGACATTTCTTTATACATTTGTCCATTTTTATAGATACCAGTAGATCATACATTGTGTGAAGCCACATAAACAAGAACAAATGTGAGTTAAATTACAGGTACATTAAGTTACATACAGAAACTTTAGTATGATGAAGGCTACAATGTTTAGGGGCTACATTAAAATGAGCAAGATGGTGAGATTTCATTTAATTTTTTGCTTAAAGCAGCATTATCTTCACAGTCATTTGCCATCTTTTTATGGTGCGGTACTGTTTGCAGCTCAGAGATGCTGAGCAGGACAAGCAATGGCTCACTTAACGAGGGCTGAAATTTCTTTGAAAGCCAATGACATCCACTGGCAATGCAAACACACCAGACAATATCCAGAGCAGTTTTTTCAAACAAGCTTTAGAAAAGACATTTCAGAATTCAGGAAACAACATCTGAAATGATCTGAAAAGCAAAGTGTGTCCAGTCGCTAGTCACTCTGGAGCAGAGAATTGGGTTGTAGGCAAAACAGGTTGTAGGCAAGTTTTTGGTCTGATCAGGAGGAACGGAATCACAGCTTGATACATTACTTATTCATCACCCTTTTTGTGCTTTGGCTTTTACAGTATGTGGTGTAGTGGTTAGTACGGTGGTGTAGTGGTGAGTATGGTGGTGTAGTGGTTAATGTGGTGTAGTGGTTAGTACGGTGGTGTAGTGTTTAATACGGTAGTGTAGTGGTTAGCACGGTGGTTTAGTGGTTAGCAACGTGGTGTAGCGGTTAGTACGGTGATGTAGTGGTTAGCACGGTGGTGTAGTGGTTAGTACAGTGGTGTAGTGGTTAGTATGGTGGTGTAGTGGTTAGTACGGTAGTGTAGTGGTTAGTACGGTGGTGCAGTAGTTAGTACGGTGGTGTAGTGGTTAGTACGGTGGTGTAGTGGTTAGTATGGTGGTGTAGTGGTTAGTATTGTGGTGTAGTGGTTAGTATGGTGGTGTAGTGGTTAGTATGGTGGTGTAGTGGTTAGTATGGTGGTGTAGTGGTTAGTATGGTGGTGTAGTGGTTAGTATGGTGGTGTAGTGGTTAGTACGGTGGTGTAGTGGTTAGTGCGGTGGTGTAGTGGTTAGTACGGTGGTGCAGTAGTTAGTACGGTGGTGTAGTGGTTAGTACGGTGGTGTAGTGGTTAGTATGGTGGTGTAGTGGTTAGTATTGTGGTGTAGTGGTTAGTATGGTAGTGTAGTGGTTAGTACGGTGGTGCAGTAGTTAATACGATGGTGTAGTGGTTAGCACGGTGGTGTAGTGGTTAGCACGGTGGTGTAGTGGTTAGCACGGTGGTGTAGTGGTTAGTACGGTGGTGTAGTGGTTAGCACGGTGGTGTAGTGGTTAGTACGGTGGTGTAGGGGTTAGTACGGTAGTGTAGTGGTTAGCACGGTGGTGTAGTGGTTAGTACGGTGGTGTAGTGGTTAGTACGGTGGTGTAGTGGTTAGCACGGTGGTGTAGTGGTTAGTACAGTGGTGTAGTGGTTAGTATGGTGGTGTAGTGGTTAGTATTGTGGTGTAGTGGTTAGTACGGTAGTGTAGTGGTTAGTACGGTGGTGCAGTAGTTAGTACGGTGGTGTAGTGGTTAGTACGGTGGTGTAGTGGTTAGTACGGTGGTGCAGTAGTTAGTACGGTGGTGTAGTGGTTAGTACGGTGGTGTAGTGGTTAGTATGGTGGTGTAGTGGTTAGTATTGTGGTGTAGTGGTTAGTACGGTAGTGTAGTGGTTAGTACGGTGGTGCAGTAGTTAGTACGGTGGTGTAGTGGTTAGTACGGTGGTGTAGTGGTTAGTATGGTGGTGTAGTGGTTAGTATTGTGGTGTAGTGGTTAGTATGGTAGTGTAGTGGTTAGTACGGTGGTGCAGTAGTTAATACGATGGTGTAGTGGTTAGCACGGTGGTGTAGTGGTTAGCACGGTGGTGTAGTGGTTAGCACGGTGGTGTAGTGGTTAGTACGGTGGTGTAGTGGTTAGTACGGTGGTGTAGTGGTTAGTGCGGTGGTGTAGTGGTTAGTGCGGTGGTGTAGTGGTTAGTATGGTGGTGTAGGGGTTAGTGCGGTGGTGTAGTGGTTAGTATGGAGGTTTAGTGGTTAGTATGGTGGTGTAGTGGTTAGTACGGTAGTGTAGTGGTTAGTACGGTGGTGCAGTAGTTAGTACGGTGGTGTAGTGGTTAGTACGGTGGTGTAGTGGTTAGTACGGTGGTGTAGTGGTTAGTATGGTGGTGTAGTGGTTAGTATTGTGGTGTAGTGGTTAGTACGGTAGTGTAGTGGTTAGTACGGTGGTGCAGTAGTTAGTACGGTGGTGTAGTGGTTAGTACGGTGGTGTAGTGGTTAGTATGGTGGTGTAGTGGTTAGTATTGTGGTGTAGTGGTTAGTATGGTAGTGTAGTGGTTAGTACGGTGGTGCAGTAGTTAATACGATGGTGTAGTGGTTAGCACGGTGGTGTAGTGGTTAGTACGGTGGTGTAGTGGTTAGCACGGTGGTGTAGTGGTTAGCACGGTGGTGTAGTGGTTAGTACGGTGGTGTACTGGTTAGCACGGTGGTGTAGTGGTTAGTACGGTGGTGTAGTGGTTAGTACGGTGGTGTAGTGGTTAGTATGGTGGTGTAGTGGTTAGTACGGTGGTGTAGTGGTTAGTACGGTGGTGTAGTGGTTAGTGCGGTGGTGTAGTGGTTAGTGCGGTGGTGTAGTGGTTAGTATGGTGGTGTAGGGGTTAGTGCGGTGGTGTAGTGGTTAGTATGGAGGTTTAGTGGTTAGTATGGTGGTGTAGTGGTTAGCACGGTGGTGTAGTGGTCAGCACTGTCTCCTCACAGTAAGACGATCTGGGTTGGATTCCCGGTCCGGGCTATTCTGTGTGGAGTGTGTATGTTCTCCCTGTGCTAGAGTGGGTTTTCTCCGGGTACTGCGGTTTCCTCCCACAGTCCAAACACATACATGTTAGGTTGATTGGTCACTCTAAATTGCCCGTAGGTGTGTGTGTGTGTGTGTTGTCCCAAGCCTAGGTACATGGAGAGGGTTGTGTCAGGAAGGGCATCCGATGTGAACACTCTAGCGTGCGAGTTGATTCGCTGTGGCGAGCCATGTAGAAGGGAAAAAGATGTGTGTGGTTTATTCATTTATTTATTTTTTGTGCATTTCAGGCTTTTTCATTCAGTCTGTTTTCTGCACATTTGTTTTTTAAATTAACAAATCAAATTGGCGGATGGAAAAGCCACCTGCACGATGACTTAGGCATGCAGTTTATATTAACTTCCCTTACATGCTAGCTACATTAGCTTCGTAGCTCCAGAAACAAACTCTGGATGCCAAACATGTCTTGGCTGATTTACTACTTTTGGAGAAAGGTAAAAACTATGTAAATACATTCTTTTATTCTCCTCTGTCTTGTTCCAGAAACAGCTCTTCCCTAAATAAGGCATTTGGCAGTTATCACTCGGCAGGTAATCACTGCACTGAGAGGGGCCTACAGATGTGTAAGCTTGTGAAAAAAGCACATGGTGCTCATCAGTCATTGGCCCAGCTGTCAGTCTCCCAGAGCTGTTCTTAAAGGAGTTTAGAGCAGGGAGCGTAAAAACTGAAGTGAGCCAGCCAAGCCTTCTAAACTGATTGGAACTGGTAATAAATATGAAATGGTGATGATAAGAAAAAAATGCTTCGCTGGAGAAAGACAGGTTCAACAATGGCTTTTTTTCATGTGGAGAAATAATTTACGGTTGTGATTACAGGATATTCCTGCAAATACATTTTTCCTCCCAAAAATGTAACGTCTACTTCTGAAAGCTAGGGATGTTGAAAGGAGTTTACACAAGGGCTGCTTTACTTGTTGCACGCCTCATATGAGCTATGGTTTGGCCCGGGCTCGCTGGTGCTTTGGACCAACTGGCCTCAGCGGAAGATTCTCTGCTTTCACCGAGAGCGAAATCTCATATTTCTCATGGAGGCATCCAAAATTCCGTTAAGAAAGAAAGAAAGAACACCACATGGTGTCACTGCGGACACTTATTTCCTCTAAACTGCTGTTAGAGCGCCACCTGTGAATCCTACTAACTTAACAAAGTCTCTTGGGAAGCCTGAGTGAAGTCTTTCGCACTGAGCTGGACTGGTCATGCTGGGAATAGGATTTAAGCAGAGAGGATTTTCTTCAGATTTTTTTTTTGTGTGCTCCCTTCCATTTGGCACAAAGGAACTGGAAAGAATCCAGTTGTCGAAGAGGAGGGGGACTGTGATTATCGTCATCAAATGGCACTCGGTTGCGTTGTTATTTTGCGTTAAAGTCCAGTTCCCCTGGTTCTCCCTGTTTTCTCCTAATTGGTGGGGCCAGCTTGAGGAAACTCTAAACTGAGCTGCAGATCAGGTGCACCAAGCACGCCTATTTCCCACAGTTGGGAGCTTGTGGCACAGGCCAGATATTTGACACTAATCACTCATTAATAGAATAATGCTGCTCCTGGCCTGAGCCAAAAAGACACTGAGCTAGTGACAGCTGCTAGCATGTCTGAGGGAGAGAACGCAAGGACGCGTACATGCAAAGAAAAAGAAAAAAAAAAACCACACACAGACAAAGAACAGAGCCCATTGTGGATTTCTCTGTGTTGCTTCCAGAGCCACAGTTTGTGATAGCTTTAAGATGGAGAGAGAAATATGGCACCTATGGGGGGATGAAAACAGGAGGCTAAGCAAAAGGACAAAAGCAGGGGTGAAGAACGAAAGCGAAAGAAAGGGAAGAGTGGAAGAGAAGGGCTATCTTAGCCACTTGCAGTGGGTGGTAGGGATGGATTGACTATGACAGTGTTTGGAGAGTTCCAAGAAAGCAGTTATACAGATATTTTTCAGGCCTCTGTCTCATTCTTCTTCATTCTTTAGCTTTTTTCTAGAGCATCCTTCTTTTCTCAGCATCCTTCTTTGAAAGGGGAGTTTGAGATGAAAAGACAGGAAGGTCCCAATAAAGTTAGTGAATTAACAAGAAATTCTTTAACTGGAGTTAAAAACATTATTAAACAAATAGAGTTTTATGCAACACCTGGTAGACCACCAAAACTGCCCCTATCAGATAAACAGTATGGAGAGGTTGGATGGAGAGCGTTTGTGAACAGCAGTTTTCAGATCTTTCCACAGATTCTCCATTGGATTCAGGTCTGGACTTTGACTTGGCCATTCTAACACCTGGATACGTTTATTTCTGAACCATTCCATTGTAGATTTTGCTATGCTTTGGATCATTGTCTTGTTGGAAGATAAATCTCCGTTCCAGTCTCAGGTCTTTTGCAGACTCCAACAGATTTTCTTCCAGAATCGTCCTGTATTTGGCTCCATCCATCTTCCCATCAATTTGAACCATCCTCCCTGTCCCTGCTGAAGAAAAGCAGGCCCAAACCATGATGCCGCCACCACCATGTTTGACAGTGGGGATGGTGTGTTCAGGGTGATGAGCTGTGTTGCTTTTACGCCAAACATAATGTTTTGCATTGTGTTCGATTTTGGTTTCATCTGACCAGAGCACCTTCTTGCACATGTTTGGTGTGTCTCCCAGATGGCTTGTGGCAAACTTTAAATGAGACTTTTTATGGATATCTTTGAGAAATGGCTTTCTTCTTGCCACTCTTCCATAAAGGCCAGATTTGTACGGTGTACGACTGATTGTTGTCCTATGGACAGATTCTCCCACCTCAGCCGTAGATCTCTGCAGTTCATCCAGAGTGATCATGGGCCTCTTGGCTGCATCTCTGATCCCTCTTCTTCTGGTTTGAGCTGAATGTTTAGAGGAACGGCCGGGTCTTGGTAGATTTGCTGTGGTCTGATAGTCCTTCCATTTCAATGTGATCGCTTGCACACTGCTCCTTGAGATGCTTAAAGCTTGGGAAATCTTTTTGTATCCAAATCCGGCTTTAAACTTCTCCACAGCAGTATGTCGGACCTGCCTGGTGTGTTCCTTGGTCTTCATGATGCTCTCTGAGCTTTAAACATAACTCCGAGACTATCACAGAACAGGTGCATTTATACGGAGACTTGATTACACACAGGTGGATTCTATTTATAATCATCAGTCATTTAGGTCAACATTGGATCATTCAGAGATCCTCACTGAACTTCTGGAGTGAGTTTGCTGCATTGAAAGTAAATGGGTGGAATAATATTGCACGCCCCACTTCAGTTTTTTATTTAAAAAAAAAGTTTAAAATATCCAATACATTTCATTCCACTTCACGACTGTGTCCCACAATTGTTGTTGATTCTTCACAAAAAATTACAATTTCATATCTTTATGTTTGAAGCCTGAAATGTGGCAAAAGGTTGAAAAGTTCAAGGGGGCAGAATACTTTTGGAAGGCACTTCATTTGTTTACATCAGGGCCTGTGAGATCCTGGCCGCATTATTGATTTGAAAGCTGGAACTCAGGATTCAGCCTGGCATCAGATTTTACAGCAGGCATATCCTTAGAGGCACTTACACAAGGCCTCACACAAGTGCCTGTATGTGGACTTTGGCTTAAGCAGCGGAACCAGGCTTGAGAGTCTGTCTTATCCAGCACCTGTCGGGACTCGTATCTCGCATTGGGCTCCAGGCCCAGCCCATGCAGCTGTGGGATGGGCCTGAAACATCAGCAGCGCACTGCATAATGCGCTCAGTCTGCGATGCCGCAGCACACATAACAATAGAGCAGGGCACAGAGTTCCCAGAGTGAAGCAGAGGGTCCACAACACACCCGAGACCTAATCCTCTATGATCCTACGGCCACTTAGTTTAAATTATGTCAACGCAGACATTGTATCCTGACCTATAGCCTCTCGGCACGGCTGGAGCCATTTCCTTCCAGACACGCAGGCTACCAAAAAAAACGCAAGAAAATCAAAGCGTCTGCAGCGACTATCAACAACTGCTCGACAAACGTCAACAGCTCCGGACAATTTGCAAAGATTTTTGCGCGAGACGCACACAGTCGCGCCGGTATGATTGTGGTCCCTGAGGACACAGCCCGTTTCGGACTGCTACTAGGACTGACCGCTATTGTAAACATCTGGGGTTAAAAGCCAACTCAAGGCATGCCAGCATTTTTTTCTCATGTTATGAATGGAAAAAATGCGTGGCCCTCGGCACCTCTCCCCTCCGAGCTCTGGCCTCTTGAGATTAGGGACGTAAATGGGCCTGATTGGACTGGAGAGGCTGTGAAAGTCCCATATAGAAAAAAAAAAGATTGGTACAAATAAGCACAGGGAACAAGAGCAACACTTTCCCACAGTGGTGAAGGGGGCCACAACTTCCAAATCACAATTCCCCAGCAGAAAGACTGGCACAGGGCAAGAGCCGGATCAACTGGGTGCTCTGTTTACTCCCAACTCTTATCTAGAATGAGCAGAAAATACACTCAACTTCTAAAAATGTTCACTACAGATTTCTTTAAAAACCTAAAAACAAGGTGAACGCAGCTCATGGTTTATCCGATCTTGTCTGTCCCATTTTTTCTGTTTCTTTTAATCCTTTTTTGAACTTTGGTTTTAGAAACTCCTGTTTTTATTTCCGCTTCCTTATGCAAGTGGGTTATCAGGGCAATTCTGATTAGAAATTAAGTAGATGAGAGCTAGTCTTTGACTTTTGCAGCACAGAATGTAAATACATGGTGGTATAGCATAGCAAACCGAAAGTGACTTCCAAGGGTTAACTCTCAGAGATGGCTTTCTACAGCTGGCCAAGATATCACAGAATAAAAGAGGGCATCAGGGCTGCTCAGATGCTTTATAACGCTGCGGCCACCTGTTCCTGACCACAATGCGCATGAAAATGGACTTGGCCTGCGCCGTCGGCCCACGCTCAGATCCAAGAGCCTCCCTGAAATCTTTCAAACTCTCTTTTCGTGCCTTCCAGTGATCTGTCCTACCAGCCGTTCTTTTTTTCTCTCTCTTTCCCCGAATTTCATGGCTATCCCGTGTCTCCTGCAACTTGAGGATTTGCCTCTGCCATGCGTTTGGCCCTTTCAAGTGCTCTCTGCCGCAGCCGTAGAGGCCCCGACCCCCTCTGTGCGGCGGACTGGAGCTGCGCGGCGTCTTTGAAGAGGATTTACTGTGAATTAACACGCAGATTTGATAGTGGCCTGATCAGGCACGATCATCTGGACGTGAGCGGCGGAGGACTTGCATTGTGCCATGTACGGAAAAGCTAGCACGCCGCGCTACCATGTCTTGCACAGGATCTGTTACCACACCTGTAGATTTTATGAGCTTATTCTCAAATGGTTCAATCAAAGTTCTGTTTTCCCTCCACCCAAGGGCGTAGATTTGCTCTTGACATTGGTGGGGACCTATGAATCCCCCCTCCCCCAACATTAGAAATGTTAACAGACTATGTAGTCTAATGATATCCACAAGGCTGCAGTTTTCTGCAGTTTCAACTGAAGTTAGACGTGCTACTCTGGGAGACTGTAAGAGAACTGACAGTTGGCAATGTGTTGTACAGCAAATTTCCAAACCATGTTATTCATAGCTAAACAATGTTAGCCTGCTGTACGCTGTTCGGTAAAGCCTAGCATCGCCATTAGCATTATTATGAAGTACTCATTTCATTAGTGAACTTGACATTGAGTGACTTACATGTTTATTTGAAAAATAGCTCCTTATGTCCACCTACTTCTTTTTTGCTGCCATTCTTACTCGCTTTTAATACCCATGTGTTTCCCACGTTGTACCTAAGTCCTGTACAGTAAGTCCCGCATATGACCGGAAAGTCTTCCTTCCAGTTTTGCCGCTGCTAACAACCAAACGTAGCTACAGTGTCTCACGAGACAGCAGCAAAAATCACAGCCAATCACACTGGACATATGTGTTACTGGGAAGTAGGATTTAATGTGATTTAACATTTTCTGCACCTCTAGGTTAATGAGACGTTGACAGATCTGTTTTGTTTTTTTTTTTGGATGGGATCAAATTATTGATGAGGACAATTCAGTAATCGCTGGATATTGGTGGGGACACGTCATTTCCGTCCATGCAAATTCTATGCCATTTCTTCCACCTGCAACATTGCCATACTTTGTTTATTTTAAAAGCACATACAACACTGTGCGAAAGTCAGAGACCACCTTACATTTAATTAATTTCCAGGCAAAATGTACAGTTGAGTATAAGTGTTTTATTTTCTAGAGATGGGGAAAAAGCAGAAAACATCTAATAGCATATTTATACCAAACCTCACTTTTTTAATGTCTATTACAATTTAGTGTCGGATCCAATCCTGTTTAAAGCCAGGAAGATGAATGTCTGTGGAATAGATCTTTATTTCTTCTGTGCGCTAACCATATAAGAAAAGGCAGAAATTGAATGACCCGAATGTCATACGATTTCCTGGACACAGTTTCACAGCAAACACATGCAAAACACACCATTTAGAATATAATAGCACATAATACAGCTTTGCATTCCTACATTAGTGTAAAAAAACAGCCATCCATTCTTTTAGGAAGACACCTTGTAGGAAGTTCAGCTTGTGTGGCTTAATTTGTTTTGGTTCTTAAAGTTCAAGTAATCTTAAAAACCAAATGCTAATCTGGGAAACACCTGTTTGTTCACGCATTTGTCTTCTTCCATACCCAAGTGGATTATTTTATATCTATTCTCGTCAGAAATATTGGCAGATTTCAGATAAATAGACGAGAGGTGGTCATAGACACTACAAACCTGCTAAAGACAAATCATACACCTTCCAGAGCACAAAGTTGTTATTTTCATCCCTATTCTTCTCCATATTTGATAAAACAGTGTTAAACAATGGTCTGGCAGTATGTTGGCATGGCTTATCTAATCAGTTTTGGGCAGCAGCTGTGCGGCCTAAAGCCCGTGGAGTTCCTCAGTGCAGCTGGCCACGGTTCTGGGAACCTCAGAGACAATGAGACACAACACACAACGTGTGCTGAGCACCCACCGGATCGAACAGGAAAACTTGGCATGCTCGGTTTTTATTGTACGGTTAAACTTTTAAGCACTACTGCTTCTAAATTACTCTTGACTAACTACATCAAGAGCTACAGTACCAGTTAGCATTACACTGCTAGCTCTCATTGCTAATTAGCAGTGTTATTTTTATTGGATGAGGGACAGCAAGAGATTGTGGTCACACTCCAGGCCTTCTCCACAGTTTGCAGCAGCATGCGGCTCTCTACGTTCCCACATTACAGGCATGCTGCATATGGCGTGGGCAGCCTGTTCCGTTTCCTGGAGATTAGCTCAGCGCGTTCGCTTCTCCCGCCTGACGGAATGAATCAATCTAACGTAAATAAGAGCCGATGACTTTCTCCTATGTCTATGCCCCTCTGCAAAGCTCTTGTCTCCCCCTCTTAGAGTGAGAAGCATACAGCTGGAACTTTTTTTCCGTACCCAGCCCTTCCTCCGTTCCTTCCCACAGACGCCCCCAGCTCGATGACTTTGACTTCCCACATTTAAGGATGACTAAAATAAGCATCTTCAAATTGCAACCAGAAGTCCCTTCAACCCCCCTTCTTTCTCACTTATGATCCTAATGGGACCCTAAACAGTGGGAACTGGTGGAAACCCAGGCCTACACTCCCCCCTACCATTGAAGCCACCCCCCTCAGTGGGCGAGCAATTCCCACTCACTTCACGTTTCACCTATTGTTACCTCTAATAACAGTAGAGTATCAATGAGAAATTTGAGTTCCTGGTTTCAAGAGGCTGGAATCGGAAGACGATATTCCGTCCATAAAAACAAACAATGCTGGCAAAATCAGAGGGGAGCCCCGACAGAGTTGAAGGAGGCGGTCTGAGGGGGATCCATGCCCCCATGTCAGCGTGGGGGTCAGAGGCAGCCTCCCACAGGACCGCATACAGGGATTAAATGGGCCGCTTTAATGAAATCACTTCCTGTTCAAGCTCATTGAGTAGTGAGAACGCCACTGGCCATGTGTTGCACAGCAAAGGCTCATGTGGAGCCAAGCTGGAGTTTCCAAATGTCTGCTGGTGGTCCAAGTGATTCCCATGAGAAGTGTTAAAATTTCTTGTTGCCTATTAAACACATTTAATAGTTAACAAGGTCCATACCGTGTGAACGTTTGACTGATCCATAGAGTAAGTACTTGTATGTGTGGGTGTATAATTTTGTGTGTTACTGAAATGCAACAGTTTGGTTGCTGTTTAAATTTAGAACAATGGTTCCCAAATTCTGGACCTTGAGACTTTTTAACGCTTTCCTGCCCTAACCAGAGATGAGTCTCATGTACAGAATTTTAGTTTGGTTGTGCTATTAGCTGCAGACACTAGATTTTATAACATTTAGTACTTAAAACCTGTCAGATTGAGCATTGCTTCAAATTGTCATTATACACAAAAACTTAAAAACTCAAGGTCAGGAAATGTGCTTATAAGGACAGAAGCAAAGTTAGCTAGCGAGCTAGCATAATAACTAATCCTGTTTTAAAAAGCATTAAAGGAATGTGAGCTTTGAGCCCCCTGCTGAAGCTAGTCTGGTGCTAGTTCAGCTGGTCATGGTTGTGCTGGTTGCCCAGCATAGCAGCACCAAAACACATGCTGGTCTATGCTAGTTTTATGCTAGTTTACTCTAGTATTACTCTGGCTAGCATACTTGCCATCCAAACTTTCAAAATACTTTGCTTTGCACTTCACACTGAAGGCTTTTTTTCAATGATGAAAGGCTCATTATTTGAAGCTGTTTTGAATTTGACGCTGCTAGCAAAACTGAAAAGCAAAGGCACACATGTAAATTTATTGCAATTACCAGGTAGAGTCAAGTTGTGAGTTACACAATCTGGATCAAGTACAATCTCAGGAACTTCTTATTAATTAGTTGCTTGGTTAGATCTGCTGTGTTAGAGCAGGAAAACAACACATTAATAAACACCTGGTGGGCCAGTGAGTAGAACATTAGTCATGCTTATTGTTTTTTTTGTGGTCAGGAATCTTTGCGTAGCACCAACATGCTGCCACTAATCACACCCTGCTAAAAGAAACAGCATAGAGCAGCATATAGCTGCTCACCAGCAAAGCCAGCATATGTTGTGTTTTGGGTGCTGGCTTGCAGATATCTCAACCTCGACACTGTAAATTTCATGGTGGTCTTTGTTGGTCTTTTCAGCAGGGCAGATATACACAAACAACAACATCCATTTACTCAGTAACATGTATTTAAGTAACATTTTGATGGATTTGTACTTCTCGAGGTACCACTTGAGTCACTAATACTCTATTTGTGTTTATTGTCAGTGTTGGTTCAACTCCTGTATGGGTTCATTGTTGTTACACCACTCACTTTTGAGCTTTAGCATGCCATTTTAGACTGGAAATGTCCCAATACACAAACAAACAAACAAACAAACAAATTAACAAATAAATAAGATTCACCGAAGCTTCAGTTGCTGAGTTACTTTATGCTAAATTAAATGCATGAGTTCAAGTTTTTTGCAAGTGAAAAAGCATTTTTTAGGAAAATGTAATTTTTCTAAATATAAATAATATTTGTATTAACCTAAAACTTCAAATATATGTGTTGCAGTTGGCAGTTTAATAAAAAAAAAACATGATAACAAATAAAATTTGATAATTGATTGTAGTCATTGTCAATACAAGTTGCCATTGGATCCATCATTGGATTTTTAATTTCTTTAAACAGTCAATTTTATTAAAGCTAATACACCACAACATATACCCATACTGTCATGAGCAGACGCAAACAGATTAAGAATATTTCTGTTACTCTGTGTTGATACATTTACAGAGAAATGCTCTGTTACTTTATCAGCAGTTACTTTTGATTATTAATAACAATATGCAGTTATGAAATCTACTGTTAAGACTAAATTTCCACAAGTAAAATACCCCCAAGAAAACAGTACAAACCAACACAAAATCTTAAGCTCAGTTTATATAGGTATATATGCTGTTCTGCTGGTTGCCCAATCTTTGCCATACAATTTTGGCATGGCAGGGTAGACAATCACATCTTAGAACTCTAGAATGAGCCTTTCTTTACAGAAAAACTTTCAGTCCACAGAACTAAATGAACTGTTATATTCATTAGTTGCATATTCCTTCCTTAAAACAGCCTGAAACTGTTGGGTAGCATGTAGTTTAGACATGTGTATTACTATATCTAGCAAGCAGATTTGCTATACATGATATACTGAGCTTCTTAGCTTCTTTCCTGTAAACACTACATTTCCATAAATTCCATAAATTAAAATTAAACTTAAAAAAAAAGATAAAAAAGCTAATGCAATGTTTTCATTTGCTTTTGTAGAGGACTTCTCAAATAATCTGTTAGGAATGAACATCAGCTTCCAGAAATCACAAGAAAACAAAGTAACACTATAATTAAAAAAAAAAACCTGTTAAATATATTTATTGTAAAATTTAAGTAATTGTTTACAGTGTGTCTACCCTGTCAGAGGAGATGCAGTTTGAATGATGACGTAATTCCCCACACCAACTCAAAGAAAATAGTACAATATGTACAATATATACTTTTCAAAGAAATTTATTTAATCTGAGTGAACACAGATAGTGGAGATAGTAAAGACACCTTACACTGTTAAAGACCCATTTAGGTTCTTTGAGGTCACACTAACATTTTTTTGATAATTTATTTGGTTCAGAGTTTCGATTACATGTGGAGATAGTTGACTAGTAATAATTCTGGGGGAATAGAATACAGATGACATGTCGCTCCTAGTTTGAATTGTCTTGGACTTTCAAGGGTCACAATACTGTCAAGTGTAAGAAAACAGTATCCTAATGTATTTATAATATGAACAACAACATAGAATTGTTGACTTTATAGCTGAAGTTAAAGCAGTTCAAGTGTAAAATATCCCAATCTTTCACAGTTGGGTTTAGTATATAATTAAGGTTAACTTTAAATTTAGGTATTAACAAATTTTCAAACGTCCTTTTTAACAGACTCACATTTTCAGAACGTGTAAAAATGCAAACTGGCTGCTGTAATTAAAAATTAGACCAGGTCTTTAGGTGTGTAATAAATCTGTGTATGACTCTATAGTGAAGTAGTAAACCATGTGGTTTTATAATTATTTGATAGTGTACCAGATACTATTTCAGTTTGGGCTGAGACCTTAAGGCTCAAGTTCTTGGGCCTGTATATGGAGAACATCTGAACATTTTTGGGATGTTTAATTTTAGAGAGTCCGTTTGGGTTTATAAGGAGTTGAGCCGAGACTCGTTTGTACCACAGAACATTGTAAGCTCACATTGAGGACCTTATTTGTTGGTAGAATTAGCATTTATACTTAATGGAATGATATTTATAGATGGCTCCTTTAGAAAAGATATCTGAGAGAGTGTAAGACCATTAGTGAATCAGGCTGACTGACTTATTTAGCCATAAAAATGATGTGCGTGAAGTGAAATGACATTTTCACAGGTCAAGCTGCTGAATTTTCTTTTATATCATATCAGAAAATAATTATTAAGCAATCTTGTCACACAAAATATACAGAGAAAATGTTTTGATATCATAATTTAAGCTTCATTCACAGAAAAGATGTGGTTTACTGTTGAAAAACTAATATTAGAAGGTTTAACCATAATTACAGGGAACATGGCAGCCAGCTTTGCCGTAAACAGCCCACTCTGTAACACTCCCTCCATCAATGTGATGGGAAAACGCTTCTCAGCGCTATTTAGCACAAAAATATAAATATGAGCCCTGCATGAACTCAGAAGTTCCACTGCAGATCTGAGGTCTCAAGTTTTGAAGGACTACTTTTACCAAAACAACTATTCTTCTACTTAAGTCTAAGTTTAGGCTACGCTGCCCACTTCTGCCCATCATAAGTCCTGGAATGAGCTGAAGGTCAGTGAATGATCCATGATGCTCACGTCTGGCTTTTTAGTCTTTCCCTCATGTGCCTGCTGATGGTGGAATCCGAGCTGTGTGAGACGCTCTCAGCCACCCGTCCCTCACCCTTTGCTCCCAGCTCAGGGGAAAGTGCAAGCACCCACCATCTGCTATTGTTTCACTCTGTGCCCATAGAGGCCCATCAAAGATATTGATACGGGTGGAGCTGGAGTAACAACTGTTATCTGCTCAACAGCTTCACTCTAAACCCACATCAGAGGCCCATCGTTGGGGATGCAGGTGACTCCAGCTGCATGCTCTCAGGGAACAGTGAATAGAGCAGGTGAAGCAGCGTAGAAACCTTGTGTTGTTGTTGCTGCTGTTCATTAGCAAGGCCAAGGTCCTGCAGATTTTGGGTCTACAGCTGGAGATTCGAAGACACTTCATTATCTTTGTGACGGTTGTGGTCAAGGCCAGCGGTTAAACTGGCATTTAGGAAGTGGGACAAGCCTTTTTTACAGGTGCTAAGAATGTGGGAACAATAGTGTTTAGGAGCTAATTCACAAAGTTGAAATCTAAAGAAAAATCGGGGAAAATTCATGATGGATCATAAAGATTGTGTTAGAAATTACTCCACTTCCAGCAAATTACACTGTCGGTTCACATGAACCAAAGGTGCTGGAGCTCCATTTCGGTGAACTCAAGCCTAATTTAACCTCTGGTCAGAGCTCGGCATTGAAGTTCCTCCATGTAACACTACCCATGCTGTGCGGCGAAGTCATTCAAAAAGAGTTTTCCAGAAAAAAGGGCCCATTGGAACTCACGGCCACAAGAAAGGGTCGCCACTATCTGTGTCTGTCACACTTGGCTGACACTGAAAGCTTTGGCCTACGCTTGCCGCTTCCCAAAAGACGCCTGCCTATGAGTCAGTCTGACTAGCAGCTCTGATGAAAAAGTGTTTTTTGTTATTAACGTCTGCCATAAACCATAATTCTCACATCCTCTGGCCTGCAGTGACCCGTTCTGCCAAAGCTAGCGCGTACAATCTACAGTAACACATACTACATCACAATGATGTATGGCTCCACCAGCACAAAGAGGGCAGGTTTAATATAAACTAAATGGGAAGGGGCATGGAATATTAGCTTATAGTCATAAAGGACATCACACAGATGTTGGGTTTAAATCTGTTGTGTTTGATCTAATAATAAACTCTATATTTATTGACGTATCAAGGGTGGGGGAACTTGCATAGTTCTGCGGCGCTGAAATGACAGAACGTTTTATTCTGTTTGTCTTTTCTATTTTTAGTCTGCTTCTTAATATTTGTTCGGGTTTGGAACTCAGAGACATGGGCTGTTTTCTTAGGAAAAAATGTACCGTGCATTTAAATGAGGGCTGGCATCCAGCAGAGGCGTAACATGTCACAGTCAAGACTACAGCATATAAACAATAGTCATGCTTTATCTCGGATATTTTATGTGCTGTAAAACACAGCAAAGCACTGAAGTTGGGGCCACTGAATGGCACATGATCAGACAACTGTTAGCTGCACTTCAGTGTCCACTGAGAACTATTAGCTCTGTCAGTTTGTGCTATTGCGATGGTTGCACATGCAATACTGCACCACCCTGTATTCAGTCTTAAGCAGTCTAAAGGCATTATTACTTTACATCTCTAGCATTAGCATTTACAAGACCATGGCATATCCAATAGGAGTCTATGACTACAACTAGTCAAGTCCAAACTGGGTCTAAAGGAGACTAAGTCAATACTGGGTCCAAATGAGAGTGAGGTGCTCTTACGATCCAAAAATTAAAAAATAAATAGTTCCCTTCAAAACCAACTTGGTTTACTAGGTAAAAGTACATAAAAGCTCAAATCCAGTTCTCTTGTTAGGTTGGTCGCATTATCTTTTAGATAAATGTGATCTATATCCAACATTAATCTGAACAGACTGTGTCCCAACACTGACCTGCATATGCAAAAGAACAATGCTATACATGGCACCCTCCATCCAGAGGTAAACCATCATGACTGCCAACAGAGGCAGCTCCACTCCTAGACCCTTTCACCAGCATCACAGGAGCGGCCCTGAAGTGCCATTGGCTGACAGCTGGGTTCCCCACTCAGAATGTGTTTGAACTCTCTGTAAAACACATGTTTTCCGTCCTTGGTTTCTTTAAAGTCTTCAGCCTTGTTGTGTCCAAGTTTGGCCAATACTCTCAAAATCTCTTTCAGCACAGAACAGTTGCGATATGTGAGTTCTATTTTTTTTGGACAGAAGCATCACCTTAAATGTTTGATGTCCCAACAGCATGATTTCACTGGACATGAAATTCCAGTGTGGTTGTTGCTGCACGTTGCTACATATCATATATGTATTGGATTTCAGTAGAATTTACATTTTATAATTACATTTACAGCATTTGGCAGACTGAAGGTATAGTGTAGGGTGGTTGCTTAGATGGGGAATGGAACCCCAGTCCACAGCATGAAGAGGCAGAGGTGTAACCCACTACAGAATACCAACCACTGCACCAAGTGTCCCAGATCAAAACTGAAAGTGATTTGGGCAACTTTTACCTGCTATGTAAATGTAAGCTTAGCCTTTAAATGCTTTCAGAGCAATTTTCTTTAGTCTTTTTATACTAAAAAACCATGAACCTAACCCCTACAGACCTACAACAGTTCAACAGAATTAAAAAAGAGAAGGTTGCTGAAGTCTTACTGTTACTTTCTCTTAAAATTTCAAATGAAACCATATAATACAAAACTTGTTACACAGTTAGACATTTTAATTGTTTGTCTGCCCCTCTGACTTTTGATGTTTATGCATCACTGCTGTTCAGCGCCTGCTCAGAATAAATATAACCAATGCTAATATGGCTAAATCAAACACAGACACAGTGTTTTGACTTTGAGTTCCTTGAGTATGAGTCACGACACAGTTAAAGAAAGAAAATACAAATTATCAGATTTTAAAGTGACTTGGTTGAAACTGAATACTAAATTTGGTGAGTAATGCTCAAGACCAAGACAAGTCTGGGTACAAGTTGACAGTAGAGACAATATTTATAATACTTGTGTCAGACTCAGGTCTTGGTAGGCCACAGCTCTGCGGAGTCAGTATTCTGGCACATTATGCCTGATTTAACTTACCAATTCCGAGCGTTAGACAAGCTGTGGCTCGGAAGGAACCTAATCTGTCATCTCTAGTTCGTAACTTATATGGTTATTCTAAGAATGTCTTATTTTCTATCTATTGTTTTTCTTGCATTTTAATATAAAATGTATTATTTATTTGTTTTTTTTTTCATTAAGAACACTGTGTGTCTGGGTTTGATTTATACATATAGCAGTAGCTTAGGTTAAACTGCTGTACGCTTAATAGGGATACGCGTGTGCATATTGAGTGAAAGAGTGGATTCACCCACTTGTAGTACCAGGGTGTCTTTTGCATATGCCTGCTTTACTGGTGTAAGTCACATCTACTTTTAGTTTGTAATTTAAAAGATAATATTTCAGGAATCAAGGTATTAATATTAAAATCAAAGCATTTAAAAAAACCCCCAAAAAACTCAGCCCTAAACAAACTGCACATGAATCACATGCTTGTTCTACTATCATCATCTTGGGACCAAAAGACAGATGATTATAGAGAAAGAATGAAAGGTCATTCTCATTCTCTCTCTCTCTTTCTCTCTCTTCGGGGTCTCTCTCCCACGCTCGCCCCTCTGCCTCCCCTCCATCTCCTCTCTATGCATGAATGGAGTCATAAATTGCTGTGTGGCTAGCGTGCAGGGACACGTTCTCCCTTTGGGCATGGGTACCTCTGTAAGGGGTGGGAAGTGAAAAGGTCTCAGCACACCTTCAGGCAATGGGCGTAAAGAGTGCAGTAGTAAGGGTGCTATTCTCTAACGGCCTCTCTCTTCCTCTCTCTCTTTTTTGCTAACCGTCTGATGGATATAGTGGTCACCCTTGCGTTAGCCTCCCCTTTTTGGCCCTCTGGCCAAGAACAACTCCACGCGTCTCTCTCAGGGGTTTCATTAGACGGAAAAATCGCTGTGGACAAACAAATGAACTAACCTCCGAAATTGTTGTCGCTGCGTGGGAGAGTTCAGAACCCTTAAAATAGCCTTCGGTCACTCTTAAGGAATGAACTAGGGTATCTGCACAGTTTCACCATACAAGGGCCTAACACCAGACCACCTCCCCCGCCCGTGCCACGCCCTGCTCAAAGAGAAAATCAAGGAGTCTGAGGAGGTTTTTTCTTGAGGAGCAACTGAAACACTACGTCTGGATATCTGTCTGGATGTCTGTCACACAGCAGCAAGAGCATGATGTTTCTTTGCATGCGGGGATGGATATAGGGTGGTGCTAATATATATGCTAGTGAAGTTAGCTACCAAGCAAAGAGAAGATCACAGTTCAGCATGATTTCTCCCCAACACCATGAGACAGTCCAACACCTCAGCTACCTAACTATTTACAAACTCAACATACCCAAAAAAAAAAATTTTTGGGCTTCATGGCCAGTAACAAAGTACATTTACTTGAGTACTGTACTCAAGTACCTTTATTGCGTATGTGTACTTAACTTAAGTATCACATTTTTAGAAATTGAAATACTTGCACTTCACTACAATTAAAAGAAAAATATTCATCATTTCTATCTGTGAAGGCTCACATTACTCATTACTTTGTGGCACAGCATTGGGATCAGTGGACTGTCTTTTCTTAAAGGCTACAGGTCATATTGTGTTCATTATTGGAGACAAACCAATCACAGTAGACTACTCTAAGTGTGTGCTGCACTTTTTGAACAGTTGAAATTGGTGGTTGTAGTCATGGCTACTACTGCTACTACTACTACTACTATCGTAGATAAAGATGATAAAGATTCCTAACCAGACTGTCCATGACCATATCTGAGCTCAATATATGTATCATTTTCCAACATTTTCTAAAAAGTTGTCTGAGCTTGTATTAGTTGCAGTTTTTATGCTCTGTTTGATCAAATATTTTGCCAATCTAGTGATAGTTTTGGGATTCTGTTTTTTTAAATAACTTATTCCAGCACCTGGCCACATGCTGTGTTAGCCAAACTTTTTCTGTAGGTGGCTGTAGTGCTTGTAGTGCTTACTGCTCACTTTTATATATTTTTGCTGCAGTAGATCTGAGATGGAGTTTGAAAATTGTGAGTTTGAAAATTGTTTTTAACACAGCATGTGAACCAATAAGGTAATCAGTCAGTTAGCTTGAAAACCAGTTGGAACACTATACAAGGTCCCGATGAATCCATTGCTAATGCATACTAATAGTTAGCTAGTAAAAACGTCATGTTACTGTTACTGACTAAAGTCTTTTTACAAATATATGTTTAATCTTGTTAAATAAACACAGGACAATTAGTAACATCACATGAAGACTGTAAATTCAGCAGTCCTTAGGTTCTGCAAATGGATTGTGGCAACTCAAGTAATAGAGTTGTGTACTTTTGTGTAATGTTGTGGTTGTTGTTGTGGTTGTTGTCTTGTTCATATCATTTTATGAGAATCAGGATTCAGCAGTCAGAAGTATGCACTGTTCCAGTGTAAGTAAAACAGTTTAACAGGTTTTATATGTTAACTAGTAGGAATCTGTTGTGTTTCTATTTGACAGTAGTGTGATTTACATTACAAAGTTGACCTATGGCATTCTGAAATATTTATATTACAATAATCTTAACCAAAGCCAGTCTAACCGTGTGGTGATGTAAGATTTCTTATTCTTGTTTGAATATTCTTTTTGAATATTGGTTGTTGCTGTAATTAAAGAATTAAGCTGTAGTCATTTTGGTCCATGTGTCCTATTTAAATAATTAGAGCTTGTTCCCCTCTGAAGGTCTCATAAAGGCATGGTGTTTACCCAATTACTTCAAACGTGAGAAGGAGTCACCAAAAAGGGAAAAATTATAAATAATTATGTATTAGGGGTCGCAGAGACAAGTCAACTAGTCCAACTTTACTGTTGAGGCTCAAGGCTTAATGTCAAGTAATTGCTGATCACATGATTAGGGGTGATTCTTCTTATACATGGGTTTCTGGAGCCCAGGACGCAATCCAGAGCTCATTGAAGAGGGCACTTAATGGTCTATTGACCTCTGTTGGAGTTCATCACATATTTTTAAAGGTCGCAAAGCATTCCCTTCTCTGTGGTTTTTCACAAGTTATAGCCAGGTTTTTAGAGCTCTTAGCTGAAAGAGTGACTGTAAAAGTGATGTAAAAGGTAAATTGTTAATATGTCTGTTAGAAGTTGTATTAAATCTTAAATGTACAATAAAAAATTTAAGCATGTAAATGTAAGTGAATCTAGCAGAAATGAGCATTATCAAAGAGACATTTCTCCTTGTTTTTGATTGTTTTTGTCATTTACAGCCTGACCTGAAGGTCTAGCTCTGGCTCAACACTTTGAAATACCATCTAATATAGAATTTCTGTCCCCCGTGCTTTTTCCAATTGCAGCATCTAGCTTATTTTGCATGATGGAATCTCATTTTTGCGAAAAGGAGAAAGTTCAGGAGAAACAGCTGAACTGCTGGAACATGTCTTGCATAGTTGTTTGGTTGTTCTGATTACAATTAGGCAATAAACCCTTTCATCCTGCTTCCTCCCGCAATGTCTCCCGTTCCTGCTGCTGTACAGTTTAAACTACCTGATAGAGTAATAAACCTAATCTGTCTTCACAGACTTAAGTGTTTAATGTGGAAAATGGTTTTGGGATTGCTCTAATGTTTGCCAGTGAAGTTATCCCAAGCCTCAAAGGCCCGCTGGCTGACACGTGGCCTGTCGCAGGTGTGGACTGGCAGCCCTTGAATTGATGTGATTTAGAACCTGTTTGAGGTGTTTACTTCTCTAATGTAATCTGACGTTCATATTAAGCCCAGTCAAACGCTGGAAACTTACAAAACCTGATCTATATAAGCAAAGTCTCCTGAGGCACCTTCACTTACACCGCTGTCTTTCATGCCAACACGCATGAACCTACAGCAAACTAAAAAGGAACAGTTGTGCTTTGTTGCAATTCGTTTGCCTGTTTTGGTAGAATAACCTTATTGGTAGAATAAAGCGACAGAGCATGAAACGATAAAGCTAACCCTTTTAAAGCGGAGTTTCCAGAAAAAAATCTAAACAATTTCTTTGCTGGGAAAGTTATTTAGTGTAGGTTCTGAATAAGACAAACTTGGTTTCCAGACAAAATTACTCACTTACTTAGTCATAGTTATTCATGATGGTGGTGCCTGGAACCAGATGTCCAAGGAATTTATTGTCTTGAATGCTACTTTGTAAATAATAGCAAAATAGTTAAAATAAGCTGCCTAATGCCTGAAGCGCTGTTTTACGATAGTTCTGTGAAACTTTTGGCCTAAAATGTATTTTTAAAGCACATCTAAGATGTATGCGCAGGCTGTTCTAAGGCAAATCAGTGCACTGAGAAAATATTTATTGGGGTTGTAGCACTATTTTACCATATTTAGCTGTGTAAATATAAAAACTGGACAGAGGCGTGGGATGATGGTCATGGCATGTCTGTGAAAGTTGTCTGGCATAGCTAGCTATAACAATCATTTGGATGTGTTGTGATAATTTGGTTCTGTAAAGGCAAATATGGCTACTTGGCGACTCTAGCCACTCTCCTACACTAAAAATCCACCTTCTAATATCTGACTGGTCAGCAGAGAAAGCAACATGCACTGCTGACCACTTAAAAAAGCTGCAAAGGGTGCAAACAACATTATTGCTATTGTGCTTTAGCCATGTTTAGCCAAATAATTTCCAACCAAAAGATGAATATCATATATCACTTTTTAAGTCAGACATGAATTTACTTTTATTTAGTCGGGTTAGTGGGGCATGATGATTGGTTGCGGGTGCATAACCCCACTAAATTACTACCCCGACACCTTGTCTGAGGTTGACTGATCATTTTGGGCAGTAAAAACAATGGCTTAATTAGCATTTTGGATATTAAGACTCCTGTATGAGTTGGTACATGTCTTAAAATGAAACAATTCAAATGAAGCCATTCATGTTTTTAATTGAATAATGGATATATCACAGCGAATGTGATGCATTCTGTGCCGTCCATGCATTCTATACGCTATTATACACCAACATGATATAATATTCTAACATTCAAACAACCCCACATTAGCAATGTAGCTAATTTCTGTAAACTATGGTTTAAAGGTAAAGCACTATGCTTTTTGGCAGCTTTATGCATTAACATACAGTTGGTGTGGTGGTCATATTGAGTAATTTACAATAACCTTAAAAATGGTTTAGCCAATCAGATTTTACAACTAGAACTCTTGGTTTTATTATATATTTTTTAAGAATTTCACTGGCATTTTATGTTCATACTCTTTTAAGCCTACACCTACATTCAGCCCAACATTTCTTATGGTGGTCCACAGATGTTCTTACTATAAATTGTTAAGTTGTTTTGTTTGCATGTTTAGGGTCATCTTCTTGTTTGAAATGTCCACCTCATCCCCTCATTCTAAGACATCCATTCATGTTTCCTTTGATGCTCTGTGACCCAATGCTGTTTGCAGAGAAGCAGCCGCTTATCATGATGCTCCCACCAGCATACTTTACTTTGGATGTGGTGTTCTTGGGATCATACAGACATAACAGTCAAAGATTTTTTAATGATCACCACCACTTTATACATTAAATACTGTTTGGTGACATGCTGATAAAACAGCTTAGACCAGCATGAATTCCATTTCATGCTGGTTTCTGCTGGACTTGTGCTGTTTTAGCTGGTCACCCAGCATGATCCTTCTGGTTGACCAGCATACCAGCATGCAAAGCACAACATATTGCTGCTGTCGGAACAAAGCCTTGGAAAGAAGTCTGGGTCCTTTGACTATATTAAAGGAAAGTATGATTTTTCTTCTCCTGTAAAGGCATCATTTTGAAGATACGTTTTGTTCATGCTGTTTTTTTTCTAGCAGGCTTGATGTTCATATGCATATTGATTATTTCACAACAGTATTGAACCACTGTTAGTTTTACAATACCTTTTTTTTTGTTTCAGAAGATAACATACATGCCTCTGAATGAATAGCATGAATTGTTAGGTTTATCTAAAGACCATGCTTCTCCTCTCTCGACTGGCCCAGATTTCTCAGCGTAAGGATCTTGAATCGTTCCCTGTGATTCATTCAAGCCGAGCCTTACGTCATGGACCAGGCAACCGTTAGCAGGCTGCCTTAATTGCTCTGTTTGTTCACCGCTGCCAAGTTGGAGCCTTATAGTGTGAAGGGGGGAAAAAAAGGACTGCAGAAGATGTGCCAAGCGAGAAGCTTGTTTGACTGTTCCGAGCCAGTTGGGCTAATCCCATGTTCCTGGACCCTCGCAGCACTGGCAGGCACAGAGCTGTCAGTCTGCTGAATCTATGGGAGAATCTGGCTTTAATTTGTGAGAGAGGACTAGGCCGCGGCAGAGGCGAGGAATAGCCTTTTGTATGTCTGTTTGAATGCTGAGTGTGGCTGGTCACTCTTTGTGTGTGTAGCTGTGAGAGGAGCCTCTGAAGGAAGAAGCTAAAGGAAGTGATGGGTTAAGGACAGTGTGATTAGCACACCATGAAGTTTAGATCTGATGTGGTTTTGTGCAGCCGAGTCAGATTTGAGCTCATAACGAGAACTCCCATCTAGGAACAACTTGTGCAACTCGGGTACTGGGCAAACAAACAAGGGTACATCCTTCCAAGCCCCCAACCCCCCTTTAAATTTCCTGTAGTTCTGTTTTCCTGTGGTTCTTTTAATGTATCATTTAATGTGCTAACGAAGCACTATCATTTGGTGACTGAACTATTCCCCTCCTGAAAAGGATGTTTACTTTAACTGTGGTTTAAACACATCTACATGCTTAATTAGAGTTTTTGGGGGGTTACAGTCATGCTAATCTGCTAATTAATGGGCTAACAACAGGTTGGATGTTGGTGAGCGCACCATCGCCCTCTACCTTCAGCTCTGGCTTCCAGAGGCTTTGGTTTAAATATTGTGCAGTCGGTTTGTTTTCACTCTAATGAGTACACACAGCTGTAATGCTGTTTGCGCCACGCATTCATTTTGTTTTATGGTGTTGTTCATTTTTTCAGCATTCCTGAAGATTAAACTGCAGACAGCAGACTGGGTCTGTGTATTATGTGTTCACTGAATGATGTGTTTGAGAATAAGGTGCAGTTTTTGGCTGTTTGCATCGTCTCTGCTAACAACTTGACACAGTACAGAGCTCAAAGGTGTGAACAATCCTAAAGATATTGGTAAATTGGCCCATTCTTTATTCTGTAAGTGTGATGAACTCAACTTGCCAAAGAGTTCTATTTTGGCACGTTCTGATTTGTTGAAATGCTTGTGTGAAAACAGTGTCTGTGCTTCTTTTATTTATGTTCTTTGGTGAAGCTCATTTATTACTTATTGTTCGTTGAGTGACTGTTGTTCCAGCTGCTTTTACATCTTTCTGCAACTCTTATTAAGGGAATGCAGACTTTTTTCTTACCTTTCATATCATTAATCTGAAATCTTGCATGCTGCCCCACTGCAGGGGTGATTAGCTGTGGTTCCATTAACTTTCCACCTGCATATTGTTGAACAGCTTTTACTGGCAGGGATGTTTAAGGTCTCAGCCAATGCTATGTAGCTTTTTTTCATTTGAATGTTGTGTGAAGTCTTCTTTACCAATGGTGGTATCGTTTATGATGACACTACAGCTTAAATGTGTAGAAATGTTGTTTTATTATTTTTATTGTTTTTACATTTTTTTACGAATAAATATGATTTGTTAATATGTAAAAGTACATAGTCTCAAGACATTATGAAGTGGATGCTCTGACAGTAAATGGAAATAATAAAAATGTCTGAACGTTTCCTGTCACTGTATGACTATTAGGCTCAGTGTTGGTCAATTTTGATGTTTTCATTGATTTTCCTCTGTAAATTTGAGTACTATTAATTTAAAATGTGGGTATTTGAATAGTAAAAGTGGCTCAAACCTCCATCCCCAGTATGTGTGTGTTTAAGTCTTTCAACAGTTTCTCTTGGCAGTTTCTTCTGGCTCCTTTCTGGGGACTTAAACACTTTGGGAGACTCTGGTTTTCCAAAAATTGCTCAACAAGCCATAAGTGCAGGCTGCAATAGTAATCGCCCACGAAGCAGAACACAGTCCACGGGTGACCCCTTGACAAAGTGGACTGTTTCGCAACTACAGCTTCCTTTATGTGCGTGTGTGTGCGCGTGTGTGTGCGTGTGTCTGAGAGAACATACACACACACACTCCCTCCGCCGTCCCTACGTGTTTCGACCTCAAAGCCAGCGGCAAGTTATGAGTGTGTGGAGTAGCTGAAGTTTGTGCTGGGACTTGCTTGTGTCATGTGCGTGTGTGTGAGTGTGTTTTGAAGGTGAAATTACGGTGTGTGTAAGTGTGAGTGAGTGAGTGAGTGACAGGTAACGGTAAAGCCCTGGCCAGTTTTTCTGGTTCCCTTGCCGGGATAGTGCAGTCAAGCAATGGCTTGCCCTTGATACTCTTACCCAAAAAAGCCTGGGAATCAGCAGCCTCTGCTCCGCGAGCCCGTTCCCATCCCATCTCATCTGTTTATTATTTTCCTGTGAGGACTTGCAGCATTACGAGGAAAAAAGAGGAAAGGGGGAGAGAAGGGGGGGAGAGCTTGCGCTGCGGGTCAAAGGAGATGAAACTCATAAAATTTCATAAACAATATCCTTGAGAGAGAGAGAGAGAGAGAGAGAGAGAGAGAGTAAAAAAAAGAGAAGGAAATATGCATTTTAAAACAAAGCCATGCTTTTTCTTTTCCATTTCGGGCAATGACACATGATACACACTTATTGTTATTCTAATCAGATTCTGACTGCACATACAGTACTCGGGGCTCCTTCAAAGCTTTTTTATCCGCACTGTAGACCCCAAATCTGAGTAAGTTGTGTTGTAATGGGAAAACTTATGCAGTCCAATATTTTACTAGTTTATTGGTCTTTTTTCCAAGTCTTGTACGTTTAATTGCTCTGTTTAAAGTGGCCTAAAACTAGTATTTAATATGTTGCTTGTCACATTATATAACGTTCTGAAGTACAGCACTACATCCCTTCGTGTGACAGAGTGTGGCAAATTTTGTGTAATTTATTTAAATTGTGTTTCCTCCATCCATGTTTTCTTACACTCCACTACCCAGCATGCACAGCGATAAAAGCGTAGTACACATATGATATTCAGCCTCCCACATAACATTAAGCAGCCTGACTATTCAAAACGTTGTAGTTTTTCTGAGGCTTATCCCACCTTAATGACACATAATCAGAAAGTGGATTCCACGTCAGAAAATCTCATTCTCAACACTTATGGGCTAAGACTGCAATAAGTGGGATGTAATGATTAGTTGTTTTAGACACTGAGACCCTTTAAAGATGAAAATGGTATATTCCCAGCTTTTTCCTTTCCTTAAGTGTGTTGTGTTCTAACTTTATCATTCTCTCCCACAGAAACCACTTTTCTCAGCTGCTGGAAACACCTTGTTGGAATTCCAGCCTTTTTCTCTGTTACAAGCTGATGTCATCTCATAGCACAATTCTTACTGGCCAGCTGTAGAGATGGAACTTGTGTCAGTATGCCGTCACCGCTCTGCAGGACTCTAAGAGCTGACCAATCAGAAAAGAATAAAAGAGTAAGCTCACCAAAAATCAGAGCGTACTGGGCTCATAGAGAGGTGGTGCTTAAAGACAAAGATCAAAGACCAAAAGGCGACAAGTTCTTGCATTCTTGTGTTTTGTTTGAAATAAAAAAAACAACAACTGAGGAGGTAATTTGGGCTGAATCTCTACACATAACACAGTAGGACAGTGCTTCATTACATTGCTGTTACTTGCCCTGGTTTGCTGTCATAACTTGGTTAAATACAAGGTCAGCAATTCCAGCAACTGGGATACAATGAAGTATGCAAGTTGGTGGTTGTAAACTCCACAGCTTATTGCTTCCTAACAGACCCTCTTGACCTAATTTTGGCCCCAGCTGAACAATATGAGAAAGCCAAACCTGTTTCCTAACCAGTTCATAGAATGTCAATATCTTTTTTTTTTTTTAAAACAAGAAATTTCTGTTACTTTTCACCATATTGTTTATTTCTATGTATTCTAACATTAAGTGCCTTCACGGGGGCAAGCACACTCACCACACTGATAAACAGTTTTTAACATTCCTCTTGGCCGGACTAAGCCTTTTTCACAATCACTTCCTCAGCCCAATGCATTGCTCAGGCTCAGTGAGGAAATCCAACACTTGAATTATTCACAGTGGTTCCTGGCCACCGTCTTTCAGACACAACTGAAGTGTGTAAATCTTTTATAGTAGACAACAAAAATGAACACAGCAAGTCAGTTTAACTCTAACCTTTAAGTCAAGAAGCCACCCAATTATAGATTTACTGACACTTTAATGTCAACAGTATGTTTGATTCCATATTTGTAGCTTCCAGATTTCTTTTTTTATTTTGGGTTATAGTATAATCTTTATTATTTATAGTTTTGATCATTCTCTGTTTAATAATAATGCTAATAATGGTAAAAATAGTAAGTTCCTCTCACATATATGTACATATATAGCATGAGGTTGCTTTTACAGGAGAGACTTTCATAACAAAAAAAAAGAAGGAGAAGAAGAAGACAAAACACCATAACAAGCCCTTAGTGATGAGAAGAAGAAAAGAGCTGAGTTTTGAGCTGAGCTTTGAAGGAGGAACGTGAGGAACAATCACAAAAAGAGAAAGAGAGAGTGATAATGTGTTCCATTGCATCTCCAGTGAGGAAACCCAACACTTCAATTAGTCACAGTGGTTCCTCGTCACTGTCCTTTAGGCAAAACCTCATGTTTTGGTGCTCTTCTTTCGTTTGATGCTTGTACGCTGTGACTCTATGAAAAACAACTGTCAAACTTGCCTCAGGCGAATGAGGACATCATTGTGTGCCAGGAACCAGATACTGATTTTCATCACATCCTGGGTGTGTTGTCGTTGTTTCTCTTTTCTGTCTGCCTTGTTTTTTTAAGTCATGTTCAAGCACATTTGGCATATGTTAATAAACTGACATCTGTTTAAAAGCAACGGAATGCTTTATTCATGACTGCCCAGCGCTACAACAAAGGGCCTCATGTTTAATGGGACGAGCAGACCAAAGTTATTTGTAGTAAAAGGAACTGACCAAGCCTGTCTGGGTCGTTTATTGTTTAGCACTGTGCAAAGGTCAAAGGCCGTCCTTTATTTACACAATTTAAAGTCAAAACAGCCACAAAGTACAAGTTATTCATCCTTCAGGAGATATTTCTCAGACAAAACAATCAATTTGCAGAAGAAAACTGAAAATCCAAACATGATGCGTGAAAACCAGAAGCTTCCAAAACTGGAGTTCCAAAATTTCTTTGCTATTTTGAGAAAAAAACTTTAAACAAGACCTGGGAGACCACCAACACTGTCCCCATCAAGAAAACCGTACTTCAAACATACACCTTTGAGAGAAAGGAGAAAATCAAGCTCCACTCTTGCTTCAGATCTGAAAACACCCACAGGTGTTTCTGTCTATCCTTTCACTGTGAGAAGGCGACCCAACACTATGAGTCTGGAAGGATGTGTAGCTGTCAAGAAGCTGTTACTTAGAAAAGTAATATACTCTGAAAAATGAATAACTTGTACTTAAAGGCCACTCTGACTGGAAATTGGATAAATTGAAGGTGCCAGCTGTCATTGAGTCCTACAAGCTTTCCAGGGCTGGAATAGGAATGGAAGAAAGAAGCCCAGTTCCAGAGCAAAATCACAGAGGAGGCCTTAGAAATCAATGTGAGGTCACACATTAGCTTCTATTCACCAGTCAGCCATAACACCAAAACCACCTCTTTCTCTTTCTTTGTTAATTTTATCAGCTCTACTCACCATATAGGAGCACTTTGTAGTTCTACCATTACAGACTGTAGTCCTCTTTCTCTGCATACTTTGTTTTCCCTCCTTTACTCTGTTCTTTAGTGGTGAAGACCCTCCTTGGACCACTAAAAAGCAGGTATTATTTAGGTGGTGAATTATTCTCAGTGTTTCAGTGACACTGACAGTCCATAGTATCAGACACTGTATGCTCTATTAGACATGGCTACCTTGATGGTCCCCTTTGTTGTCACCTGTTGCTGCATGATTTGGGTTGGTCATCCAACCCAATGTTCATAGGATGCTCACTGGATGCTGTCTGCTGGATATTTTTGGTTGGTAGACTATTCTCTGTCTAGCAGTGACACTGAGGTGTCTCCAGCAGCACAGCTGTGTCTGATCCATATGCACCAGCACAATACATATTAACACAACACCAACATGTCAATGTCACTGATCCACCACCCAAATAGTACCTGCTCTGCGGTGAACTTATCAACAGGATAAAAGGCGTCTAAGAAAGTAGAAACAGGTGGACTTACAGTCTGTAATTGCAGATCTATAACGTGCTCCTATATGGTCAGTAGAGCTGATAAACTGTACAGTGAGTGTAGATACAATGAGGTAGATCCAGGGCTGGACGTCCAGGCAGTGAAATGCCCTCTGTGGGGTTTGTAAGTCAGCGATGAGAGCAGACTTTGCGCCTGGGGGGCTTTGCATGGCTGGAACTACAGTACAGTAGGTTTGGTCTTTTTGGATGTGTCGCTGCTGGCTGATCCCCTGACCCGACCGAGGGTTCTCTCATAGCCACAGGATCTGAGAGAGAAAGATTCTGCTGAGAAAGACAAGAGCAGTCATGCCAGTCCTTCTCCCCCTACATACCCTGCGCAAAGTGACATTCCGTGAGACGCAGTTTCCCACCGAATCCCAAACACAGCTCTATTCTTTCCTGGCTCGGGCCCAGAAAAGTGGGTGTTCACATGAGAGGGGTCGTGCGCGCTGCTCGGGGCGCCCGTGACCTCCTTCTCTGAGGGCATGGCCCAGCTCCTTCAGAGCGGCCCACTTCCAGGGAACACTCTGGCTTCTGTCAAACAATGACAAGCCCAAGCAGCACTATACATTCAGATTCCAGATCTCTCTCTCTCTCTCTCTCTCTCCAGCACAGCTTTACACAGAGATGTGTGATCCAGATTTTCCATTCCTTTGTTGGTTAGTCGGGTTGGCTGGGGCAGGGGGCGATGGAGTGTGTAGGGGGTTTAGCGTTGCATCTTGACAAGAGCAGGAAGTGACCTCTGGAGATGGCTCGGCTATGCTCCCTTTAGAACTTGCATTAGTGTACCTACTACTGCTGCTAAGCTCTCGAAGCCCCTTTAGCACAGGACAGGAGTCAATGGAGAGGTGACTGAGGTGAAGGACAGGAGGAGGAACAGGGGCAGGACAGCCTGAGGAAAGCGGGAGAAGAATAAAAAAAGGAAACACAGAGTAGGATGAAGGGAAGAGTATGGTAGCGGAACTAATGCTGTTCTTAGGCTGAGCTAAGAAGTTTGTCTGCTAAGGTTTGGGATATTTCACAAACCCAACTCGGAAAAAGTTAGACAATATATGAAATGCTAATAAAAAGCAGTCAACAGTAAATTCAGTTTGACTTTATTATATATAAAATTATTTATTTTGGAGATATACACTCATTTTAAATTTGATGCTGGAATAACATTCCAAAAACACTGGGACAGAAGCATGTATGTCCCTGTGTTATATTATCTGTTTTTAACAGCACTTGATAAACATACTGAACCAGTATTTAAAGCAAATTACTTGCCATTCTTCAGTTTTGCAAGTCTTTATCTGTGCAACCGTACAGAACTTTTAATGTCATATTATGTGTCACATGGTTTCAGTGGAAGACAAACAAATATTGTCATATTGAAATAGACATAGACGTCTGGATGGCAGCGTATGTTGCTCGTGTATATGTTTAGTAGCTTTAGTATATGTTATGTACAGGTTACCCACTAATACCACCCCCCAGGATTTTTAACTTTATACTGGTAACAATCTGGACCTTTACAGTGCCCGTATGTCCATAAATAAAAATCAGCAAAGGCCATCAATCATCAGGCCACAATATCTGTTTCCACTGAGCAACAGTTTATTTCAGGTGAGCTTGAGCCCAGAGAAGTCTGCAGTGTTTCTGGGCATAATTGACATATGACTTTCACTGTGCATAGCACCATCCTAACTTGCATTTGTGGATGGAGTGACAACTCATTCCTGGGCCCATGTGATGATACCCATTGCAGGAGGGATGTATAGCCATTGGCGTTCGGTTGTCATTGTTAATCTTGCTTTTTATACACAGAGGTTTTTTTCTGGATTCCCTGAATCTTAGACACTACAGCTTTTTCTACAGAAAGGAGAAAGCATGTTAGAAAGCTCTAATGTTTGGGGCAGGTCATCATGAAAATGTGCCACGAACTGAGAACTAAACTTAACCAAGCATATTAAGACTCAGACCAGGCCTCAGTTGTTTAGTGTGATTCTAATTATGGGTTAAGTGTTCACACCAACCGAAACAGAACAGACTAAAGAAAATAGTTGATAGGTCTGCACCAAACAAGGTACATGTGAATTATGTGGACATAATTAGGCATGTCAGTACATTGCCCATTAAAAGTCTGGGGATGCCCAACCAATGAGCATGTTGTCAGGTTTTAGTTTGCAATGATTCTAGTATATTAAATCGAACTGCATGAAATATTCAGATCTCGACATTGTTGCTACAACTGCTGTACTGGAAAGACAACTGAATGAACTTCCAAGTGCTAATTTAGGAAAAATGCCAAACCCATGTGTTTTCTGCATTTGTTGTGATGTCAGCAGTCATCAGCACTCAAACTTTGCAGGTGCTGAAACCAAGAGTTTCAGTATGAGCTGTTAACAATAACATACAAAAGAAAACCGTCCCATTGTTATTATTAAGACAAAATCTGTTCTTCATTACATGAAAGACAATTCAAGCTTTTTGCCACTGAAGAAGATCCAGAAAACTAGAACTGTGCATTCCCATGTGTGGATTTGCATCTCCATGATTTTCCAGGGAGAAAAAATGTTTTTGATCATTTCTACCTACCGCATGCATATCCACACTGTAGTGACCCGTTACCGGCTGACGTTGACCTCTAGAAGCTTATGTGTTGTGGCGCACACTGATGGCTACATCTGGAGTCTCATAGGGCTGTTACTTGGCTGTTGCTTAGTTTAAGTTGTGTGTAGTGTCCAGTGTGTTTCACTGTGGTGGACTGTTAGCTTAGTTAGAGTGATTTTATGTGTCAGGGTGAAGCTGGTGGCTTGCCCAGAGAATTT
Source organism: Megaleporinus macrocephalus (assembly GCA_021613375.1). NCBI lineage: Eukaryota > Metazoa > Chordata > Actinopteri > Characiformes > Anostomidae > Megaleporinus > Megaleporinus macrocephalus. The sequence continues at coordinate 39,200,210 of CM038703.1, forward strand.
GTGCTTCATGGCCTCTAGAATCATGAACCATGTTTGCCTCTGTGTTTTACTCTACACCAACACTACATTATTAAACAGTATTATTTTTATTTAGCCAATCTCATCTCTAGTCAAGTGCCTGTTTGCACTTTGGGTGGAAGGCATGGTATAAACTGAGCATAATCATTGAAACACAAAAACATACATGTCCAGCGTCAATCGGTATCCAAATGCAAAGGTTTTCAATCTGAATAGGGCTTTTGATGAACATGAAGCTAGGTGACAGGAGGGAATCCTCAGGAGCTTTTACTCCTTACTTTAGTGAATCTACATATCTGTAAACTATTACGTAATTTTGTTTAATATGATCACAGAGCTTGTTGTATTTAAACTCTGTTTAATAGTTCAGTAGTTCAGTTAATTCCTTGTTATAAATAAACAGTTCCGGTTCTAAAATCGGATTGTCAGCTGTGTTTGAAGCTGTAAAATACACATGATATGCTCACCTATGACTGCCTTACAACAGCTGAACTGTATTACTGCAACACTTGGTAAAAAAGTTCTTGTGCAGTTGGACCACCAAGTGTACTAAAGAAGTAGGAACATGTTTTGTTTAAACTGAGGTGCTGACTAGGCTTTTCAGCTAGCTTACAAGTTAAAAGATATTTAAATCAGCTCGCATTTGCATTTAAGCTTGCTTTAAAGAACTTGTAAACCTGCAATATTAAACTGTAAAGAATGTAATTTCCGCCTTTTCAGAGTACTAGCTCTGTCTCTGCCCCTTCTCACTCATCTGTTATTCGCCTACTCATTAGCAAAGGCTATTCATACCTGGCCCATTCCCTTGCCTCTTTGTGAGGTATTGCCACTATCCTTTGTGCCTTACTGAGCTGGTTATGTTTATCCTGTCTTGGTTGTATGGAACGTCTGCTAGTTATATTCATTCTCTTTTCAGTTTCTCCTCTCTGGCTTTGTTTTGTGAAATATTCATTTTGCTCTGTTATCTGTTAAACTGAAAACAAAGTATACACTTTGCATCAAATTAAGTAGCATCAAACTCAGGCTGAATCCTAAACAGCTCTTTAAACAGTGTGTTAAGTACGTTTTGAAATTGTAGCTTCTGCAGACAAATAGTGCACTGTTTGTTAAGTATGGATCACTATATTTTAGCTATGATATACACTGTATATTATATTCCTCCCCATTGCACTACGTAGGGAGCAGGGATCCATTCGGAATTCAGCCCCAGTTGAGGAAGACGCTACTCGTGGTGATAATTTGGTGACCAAAAATACTTATAAAGTGATTAGTTTTGCATTAGTTTTGCATTAGTTTTGTATGTGTTATCATACGATGATACAACTATAATATTAAAAATGTTCCTCAGTCAGCAGTCTATAGTTGCTTCGGAATAATACTATATTACATTACATTATTAACCCCCTACCCCATGTTACAATTGCAGTAATGCACAGTCAAAAGTGGCTTATGGCTTTATTATGTTTTGATTGGAAACAAAAGAAAATAAAGATCCAATCTGATTTTTTTCTATGGTATCTCTATAGATACAGACTAGTGGTCTCTACCAGTGGTTAGGATTTAGGATTGGTTGGGTGAACTGATGGCCTAATGTACTAATACACTTATGAAGAGACAGAGGAATCAACTTTCTGATTTCAAATGGATGGGACCCTTCACTGACTATGAGTGTGAGAGGGTAGTTTAACCAGTATGAATCAATCACAAGGAAAACAGCAGCAGCTCTGTGCTAGAGCTCAAATGGGATTTCAGCATTGCTCAGTATTGAAGTAAAATCCAAAATTTTAGCCTGCTATTTTTTGTTAGTAAAACCTCTTCAGGCTTTCTTCCCCCAAAACCTTTCGCTGGCCTATAAAAGAGCTGGTCCAATGAGCGGCAGCAAGAGGGGAGGAGGAGACTGGAGGGTGATGATGATGGCTGATCTGGGTGTGTCTGACTTGCATGCTTGCTTATATGTCTGAGAGACTGTGAACCCAAAGCTGGAGGAAAAAAAGCAGAAAGCCAGAAGAAGTGGAAATGTAGAGTAATGCGGCTGCGTATGAGATCCAGAGAGCAGAAAGCGAGAGAATGTGAGGTGAAAACGGCGGGACAGCAATGTGAAAACGTGTCGATGAGAGCGTGTGTGCATGCTTGTCCACCAGAATGAGGAGCATCGGCCAAATCACAGAGGCGTGTTTGTGTTCTGATTGGGCCAAGTGGAGGCGGCTTTGGCACCAGCCAACAAAGAACTCAGTGAGGACAAATCTTCTCACGTCTCCTCGCGCTCAATAGTCAGCACTACGCTTGCTGGAGGCATGAAACTGTACTAGCCGAACAAACCAAACGTCCCAGCTCGGACTGAATGGACGGTGTATGCGAGCGTGTGCCTACGTTCAAACTGATTCCGCTGTCGCTGTTGGTATGGAATGACATTATTCGCCTGCATCCACTTGCCAAGAAGTGATGCTCTCAAGCTGAATAAACAATGATGTGAGCGGCGTGGCCTTAGAGCAGTCTGCTGGCAAAGACAGGAGGGGCCCCCACTTTCCAAAATTGCCTGGCAAGCGACACAGAGAGAGAGAGAGAGAGAGAGAAGGAGAGAGAGAGAGAAAGAGAGAGAGAGAGAGTGAGATTAAAGAGATAGTTTGGCAAACAATCCAATTTACACACTACACTAAACTCCAGTTTTCCCTTCACCTCGAAGGGAGGCGATCAAGTTGCAAGGACATGGAACGCCAATCAACCACGCAAGAGCTTGTAGACCACCATAACTGTCCCCATCAGATAAAAAGCACTTAAAGCTTTCATTTTTAAAAGAAAAGTGTAAATTAAGTTCCACTCTTGCATCAGATCTGAAAACATCAACAGGTGTTTCGGTCCCTACTCCCACTGTGAGACGACTACTTGATTATATGAGAAGTCGAGAAGTTGAGAAACTATTACTGAGAAAAGGAAAAATCCAGACCTCATCATCACTGAGAGTGTTTAGATTACTTGGATTGTGAGAGGCAGGAAAGGCAGAAAAGAAACACTCCAACACTGGAAAAAAGGAATAACTTGCACTTAATGAACATTGCATAAACTCAGACTCTTCCTTTAAGGCACACCCGGGCTTCTGTAGCGGGGTTGGACTGTCGCCCACGTTCCTGTAGATGTGAAAAGCCCGTTTAATGAGCAGGCAGTCATGAAGAGACAGTGATGAGCGTCCCGTCTGTCTCTGAGCCTAGGCCATGTCACAACGTCAATGTCTGCGCATGCAGACAGCGCCTCGCTCACTCTGTGGACCATCAGCAAACGAACGGAGAGAGAATCCTGGCAAAGACAGTGCAGTGGATAACAATCATCTGGAAGACAACAAGGAAGCCGAAAACAGAGGCTGCCAAGGACAAAGGAACCCACGGGATGCTCTAAATTAGAAACACAGGCAGCGCAGGGCTTCGGCGTTTCAGTTGACGAAAAAATGACAAGATGGATGATCGTCATAGGATGGGTGCATTTCTACGCTGTTATGTGCAGGAGGGGAAAGCGGTGGGGTGTCCCTGTGGAAAGGGTGGAGCTGGGAAATGAAAAACAGCTTTTTAGAGTGGAGTGCTAGTGCAGGGGTTGCCTGCTGGCAGGTGGCTTAGGAGGTGCAGTGAGGGAGGAACCTGACTGGCACACGGAGGCTGCGGTTTGGCCCACTACCAGCCTGGAGTGTGGGAGCGGAGGTGGTGCCAAAGCTTACCTGAAGAGAGAGAGAGAGAGAGAGAGAGAGAGAGAGTGAGAAAGAGAGGGAGGGAGGAAGGGAGGGAGTATGTTTATGTCACTGGTCCACACATTTGTACGTCATGCAGAATCATCCTCGTCCTTGTTCTGGCAGGCAAAGCGCTTTCTTGTTATTGTCTCGAATAGCTTTTAATCTATAAGCTTTATAAGGCATTACATGTTAAATGCTTGCAGTGGTTTGTCACAAGTTTCTGTCACAAGTTTTACAGACAGAATCATTGTAATCATTGCGGTAACTAAACCTATTGCTAGTCATTTCGAGACCAAGAAAGGGTAAAGAGAACAATTAGGTTAAAGAGCTAGACAAGTATATATAATTCTAAAAATTCCCATAATTCATTCAACAAGATGTAAATAATGTTATCGAGTGATTTGTTGTGAAATTGTTTGGTGACGAAAATGAGCCACTTACCAAAAGCAGCTTAGCATAGCATAGATTAATCTGGGTTTATAGAAGTCTTGGTGACCTTGATTGTATGTTTGGGGTCATTATCTTGATTAATTTCCTCCCCAATTTATGTTACATTGGTTGACCAGCATATTTTCCAAAACACAACATGTGCACAACAATGTCCGACTGCTTTGTTAAACAATGTTACAAACAAATGTTACAGGCGTCAGGCAACATCTCCATAGCCATTTCATGTATTGAGTGATCTTTTTAGAGGCATTGAACTCCTCAGACATCTGGTTCCTATCACCACCAACACAAATCATTCTGACCCTGTTTCTCTAGAACAGAGCATTTCACATCAAACCACTTTAAATTCCTTTTTTTAACAGCTCAGCCCTTTAACTATGCAGTAACTTGGAAGAATAAGTGGAATTCTGTTTTAACTGAGTATATACCAAATGTTATAATAATGTAATTTAATAAAGGTATTGATTTAATCTTTCACATGATTGCGTGGGCTAGTGTACACCTACCTTTTGTTCCGTACATCTAAATGCCCTTGTGCATGTACCTACAGAACACTGGTTTATGTGAAAGAATTAAAGACAGAGAGAAGAGAGAAGTCTAGTTAAAGCTCCATCACCTTTACACACCCCTAAGCCAGGGCCTGTTCAACAGTTTCGGTTTTCTGACGCCCTAATCTACACTCCTCCCCCTTGTTTTCATGCTGTGATTGAACAGCACAGAACTGGCCTACAGCTCTTTTCAGGAGCCTCCTGCACTTTCCTGGGGTAGGGGAGGTCCAGTCCCATCTCCATTCAGCAGCCACAGTGAAAAATAGATCATGTTTCTGCCCCGCCAGGTGACAAAAGCGGCTTGAGTTCCTCACACAAAGCCCGGCACAATCAGCCACCAGCCCGAGCTCTAACAAGGTTAATTGCAGGATATGAGATTGAGTCTTTTAATCAGAGTTTTACAGGCGGTGGAAAGGTGGGGTGGGTGAGGCTTCTTTCTCCTTTTCATCGCATGCAGCAGAGCAGATAAGTCATCTCGCTGCGCTGTGAACACTCTGGCAGGTCTTTTTACCACTTTTTCAGCCGTCATGGTGAGAGGGATCAACAGTAAATACAGTATCGCTTCTTGTCTCTCTGAATCACTCATCATGTTGGGGCTTGCTTTGGGCAAACCTAGTTTATTTAGTGTTCCAGTGCATCTATGCAGGAATACGCTGGTTTAGAATTGGGACAATATTCATGTGGTAAAGGCGTAATCAATCATATAATAACAACCAAACATAATATGAAAATGTCTAGTATTTCTTAATGACAGCTACTTATCCTTTCAGACCCAGCGTTGAGGTCTCTTCTTCCAGTGGAAGGATAAACAGAAACATCTGTTAATTTGTCCAGATCTAAAACAAGAACAGAACCTGATTTTCTCCTCTCTCTATCTACGTTGAAATCTTTATCTGCATTTTGTAAGATGATCCAATCTGTCAAATACATATCCCAAACAATAGGGGGCAGCATGTCACCGGAAAGTTGTGGTGCCCATCCCCGTGAGCTGTTTACTTTCAAGTCTAGAAGAAATGTTGCAGGTTTAGCACAAACCTTTACTTGCTGAAGGAGTCCCCAGGGGTGAAAAACAGTGTTTTGTTTTTCTTTTGTTTGCTGCTGAACATGTTTTTGCTGAGAGCTGGCAGTGGCAGTTACAAGCAAAGAACTTTCACCATTGTTGCTTTTACTCTTCCTTCCTCATCCATCCTTAAATAGTCTAACAGGGAGCAGAACCTTTAACATGATTGACAAGAGGTTAGAATACGCTGTCAGATCAGTGCTACTGCTTCAACCATGCTGGGCAAATGACAGACTCAACTCTACAGTAACTCACTGTAGCCTCTTGATGTAAAAGTGGTATTACGAGACAGCGGTATTCTATAAGATATCTCTGCTACTAAGTACATAGACGCTTTTGAAATACTGTCAAAACTGTGATTTCTTCACATTCTGATCATAATTTTAGCTTAATTTTGAAAGTAAAGGTTTTGGTGGTCAGTCAGGTCTTGTGCAGATGTTAGGATGCCTATTTTCCCTTTACTAATGTAAAATTATCTTCTAAGTATCTCTCCTCAGAAATATCTCTTGAAAATTAAACTACAATGGTCATTTTGCTGTAAATAAATAAATAGTCTCTGATATTTGCACAGCAATGTATTTTGAAAACTTTGGCCTATACCAATCTGAACATCTGTGCTAATAGAAAGCTGTGGGTGAAAACTCATTAGTAGAGACTAACCGGAACAACCCTGAGGAATATTTCACTGCTCTAAAGGTCCTGTATCTCTCAGATGAGAGCTCAGTTGCAGGTAAGCTGGAGTGTTACCATACTGGCAAATCTGAGCACAGTATATAACGTTAATGAGATCTCTAGTGAAACTCATGAGGGGACACATGAGATTACTAGTTTCTTCGCTCAAGAAAACTTCTGAGAAGCAAAAGTCTTTTTTGTCTTTTAATCGGATCTCATAAAAGTCCTTCAGAAAACAGATTGGCCACAGAAGAGATTTGGTGGCCTAATTTTAATGGTTGTTGGACATAATTAGACATAATAAGATGCATTGATCCAATATGTTAAAAGTACTAGACTGTAATGCGTTCTTCGGCCAAGCACACAAAACCACTGTGGTAGTCCTGCTGTTTCTCCTTGTGTTTTCATGGCTTGGCGTCCAAGTCGAGGAGTTTTCAATCAGGCCGTAATGTCTCCCAGGTGTTTTCTTCTCCTACAGAGCAAAGACAGCATGATGTTCTACCTCTTTATTACCCTCCATGAGTTTATCACTGGTTTATTGAGCCTAGCCTTCAGAGGATCAACTGAAACACACACACATGCTCCATCTTTGCACTCTTGTTTCTAACCTGCAGTGTTTTGTAGGATTACGCTGTGTTCTGGAAAAGAAAAGCACTTCCAAATCCCCCTCTACACTTTACCTATTTCAAAAGGCATTTCACTGGCAATTGCGGCTATATGCATATAGAGCTACCCCAATCAAATACAGGAATTATGTTTACAGCCATGTAAGAACATTTTATTATCAAGTTCATGTGTAAGTGCTGGTTGCAAATGACTATACTAACAACCAAACGGCCGATGTGAATGGTGATTCAGTTTAGTGACAGTATTAAAAATAAAAAAAGTTTTAATGTGAGATTTGAACGTTGCCTTTGTCAGTGAGACACAAACATTAACAGCACATTAGGAATAGGGTGTTTTATTCAGTCTCTGCTTGGCAATAGTTAGTTTAAAGCTGGAATTCAGGAATACATGTATAGGACTACACTAGGGGTGAGACAAATTTGGCAGGCTGCAATCCTGTCAGAGAAAATTTTGCCATGATTCAGCCAGATAAAACATTTTATCAGGTTACTGTGGGATCAGGCAAAATTTTGTGGTGGAGGTTAGAACAGAATTTTGTTGGACTGTGGTGGAGGTTAGGACAGAATTTTGTTGGACTGTGGTGGAGGTTAGGACAGAATTTTGTTGGACTGTGGTGGAGGTTAGGACAGAGTTTTGTTGGACTGTGGTGGAGGTAAGGACAGAATTTTGTTGGACTGTGGTGGAGTTCAGGACAGAATTTTGTTGGACTGTGGTGGAGGTTAGGACAGAGTTTCGTTGGACTGTGGTGGAGGTAAGGACAGAATTTTGTTGGACTGTGGTGGAGTTCAGGACAGAATTTTGTTGGACTGTGGTGGAGGTTAGAACAGAGTTTTGTTGGACTGTGGTGGAGGTTAGAACAGAGTTTTGTTGGACTGTGGTGGAGGTTAGAACAGAGTTTTTATTGGACTGTGATGGAGGTTAGAACAGAGTTTTGTTGGACTGTGGTGGAGTTCAGGACAGAATTTTGTTAGACTGTGGTGGAGGTTAGAACAGAGTTTTGTTGGACTGTGGTGGAGGTAAGGACAGAATTTTGTTAGACTGTGGTGGAGTTCAGGAGAGAATTTTGTTGGACAGTGGTGGAGGTTAGAACAGAGTTTCGTTGGACTGTGGTGGAGTTCAGGACAGAATTTTGTTAGACTGTGGTGGAGTTCAGGACAGAATTTTGTTGGACAGTGGTGGAGGTTAGGGCAGAGTTTTGTTGGACTGTGATGGAGGTTAGGACAGAATTTTGTTGGACTGTGATGGAGGTTAGGGCAGAGTTTTGTTGGACTGTGATGGAGGTTAGAACAGAGTTTTGTTGGACTGTGGTGGAGGTAAGGACAGAATTTTGTTAGACTGTGGTGGAGTTCAGGAGAGAATTTTGTTGGACAGTGGTGGAGGTTAGAACAGAGTTTTGTTGGACTGTGGTGGAGGTTAGAACAGAGTTTTGTTGGACTGTGGTGGAGGTAAGGACAGAATTTTGTTAGACTGTGGTGGAGTTCAGGACAGAATTTTGTTGGACTGTGATGGAGGTTAGGGCAGAGTTTTGTTGGACTGTGATGGAGGTTAGGACAGAATTTTGTTGGACTGTGATGGAGGTTAGGGCAGAGTTTTGTTGGACTGTGATGGAGGTTGGGACAGAATTTTGTTGGACAGTGGTGGAGGTTAGAACAGAGTTTTGTTGGACAGTGGTGGAGGTTAGAACAGAGTTTTGTTGGACTGTGGTGGAGGTTAGAACAGAGTTTTGTTGGACTGTGGTGGAGGTTAGGACAGAATTTTGTTAGACTGTGGTGGAGTTCAGGACAGAATTTTGTTGGACTGTGATGGAGGTTAGGGCAGAGTTTTGTTGGACTGTGATGGAGGTTAGGGCATAGTTTTGTTGGACTGTGATGGAGGTAAGGACAGAATTTTGTTGGACTGTGATGGAGGTAAGGACAGAATTTTGTTAGACTGTAGTGGAGTTCAGGACAGAATTTTGTTGGACTGTGATGGAGGTTAGGGCAGAGTTTTGTTGGACTGTGGTGGAGGTAAGGACAGAGTTTTGTTGGACTGTGATGGAGGTTAGGGCAGAGTGTTGTTGGACTGTGATGGAGGTTAGGACAGAATTTTGTTGGACTGTGATGGAGGTTAGGGCAGAGTTTTGTTGGACTGTGGTGGAGTTCAGGACAGAATTTTGTTGGACTGTGGTGGAGTTCAGGACAGAATTTTGTTGGACTGTGGTGGAGGTTAGGGCGGAGTTTTGTTGGACTGTGGTGGAGTTCAGGACAGAATTTTGTTGGACTGTGGTGGAGGTTAGGGCAGAGTTTTGTTGGACACAAATTTGTTGGATTTGGATTTAAAAATAGTGTTGTATGTGGAGTCAGGCTCAGACACTGTATTCATGTTTGAATCAAAATTTTGATCCACAGGTCATTTTGGCGCTGGGGGGCCTTAGAGTCCACTTTGGTGATTTCATTACAGCTCATTCATTAATTGCCAGGTTTAGTACATGCACTCTGGAAAATAAATCACAAAACTGAGCTAGGCTCCAGCCCTTGAGACCCAAATTCATATTTTCTCTACTCTTCTGTCATTGTACTACTCCTTCTCTGTTCAGAAGCTAGGCATGTAGTAGTACTGCAGAGGGCTGAACCGGAGCTGACCCAGGCATTAAGAGGACCAGACGCCCCAGGAATGTGTCCGGCAACCAGCATGCCAAAGATAACGGTGCAGGCCTGCACTCTCTCTCTCCTCGTCAACCCTCTCCATCCTTGTAAAACCTTCTCTACTCTTCTTACATCACTGCAAAATTTGCCTTCAAAAACAACAGACAACTATGTTTTCCTAGCAGTTACGGCGACGTAAAGCCACAGTGGTATTCGTACTGCTTGTGCCTTTGTGTGCCTGGGAGTGTGACGGCATGTGTGCCTTTGTTTTTGTTTGTGTGTGAACATTGCGTGAGTACTCTGTGCTGACAGTTGTTCCCAGGACTGGGTCAAAATATGAATACAAGCTGCTTATGACATAATAGTTTGTCTTGTTTTGCAATCTAATAATGGGGCGATAGGAATAATGGTCTTGTTTAATGAGATTTGTAACTCCTGTATTCGCTCAATTAGTAAAGAGGTCCCCTATTCAGCAGCCAGTAGCCTAGCCCACATTTTCCCAAATCGGCCACACCCCACACCCCCCCCATTCTAAATCGGCCACACTCCCAACCCCCTTGCGTCCCACATTGGGACTATGGAGCCCCCAGTAGATGCAGGACACACACAGACCCCCTCCCTAAACCCCTCTGGACTGCCTTCCCTCTCCCTTTTGATTGTGATTGGCAGATCCTTTATCCCATTGTACAAAGCTGTCGCCTCTGATGAAGACACACACACACACACTCACACACACACACACACACTCACATACTCACACAGCCAAGGCTCTACTTGTTGCGCCGAACAGACAAGGCCTACGACCACTGCTCCATTGCGCACGGCGAATGTTTATACTACGTTTTCTTAAAGTAAACATCTCTGGATCTGGAGCGGTCAAGGGCACTGACCCACTCAGCTGAACGGTGTGTGATAGTGAGCAAGCGTGTGAAGTTATGGCCTGGCGCACACACAGAGAGGCTGCTCAGTTTCTAGTTGCATCTTTTTGCACTAACCTCTGACCGGCCAGACAGAGGCTGGGGGCAGCGGGTGCTTTAAGTTCATCTGAGGAGTTCCTTGATAAACTGTTTGATCTGTTGGTCCAATGTTCCTTTGCCACTCTCACTACTACCAATCTCACGTGGCAGTGTCATAGTAATTAAAAGGTCACTGTAGTTACTGAGTAATAAGCGTGAAAGCAATTAAAAAGTTCAAACTTTCCTTCCCTTCACCTCACGTCTATGAGTCTATCAGCCAAAACATGGCTAATGGTGCCTGAAGTTTACAACTTTCCATTTGTGCTTTGTAGAAAATAATGTTGAATACAGAGAAGCTTTGGCGGCGGCTGAACTCAGGCTTAAACTTTATTTGTACTTTTGTCCATTTGTGTGGAGTGTTTGAAACCTCTTAGGCAAGTCTGTTTAAACTTGACATTGTTTGAGACAAGGCCCTGATGATTTAGGCATGCTGCACAGCACAATGCTAACGTGTTAGCTACATTAGCCTTGTAGCTCCAGTGCAAGACTTTGGATGCCAGACATGTCTTGGCTGATGGATAATATTTGTGTTAAGGAGTAAATTGTGTAAAAAGATTTTTGTATTTTTTGCCAAAGCATTACTTTGGAACTAATAACTGAATAATAAGCCTTGAGTTTAAGGGGTTAACACAGGCTCTCCAGGATGAGAACCAGGTCACATTCCCCCACTATGCACAAAGCCGGGTATAAGAGAGGGACGGGGGCGGGCGAGGGTGGTGTATAGGGAATAGGCCATGACCTCTTTATATCCATCAACATATCATTGGCTGGGTGTACGTCGTCCAATCTGTGATGTGCTTACATATACTTACGTGACCATTTTGTTTTGTGGCTTTCTTTCTCTCTCTCTCTCTCTCTCTCTCTCTCTCTCTATCACTTACTCACTGTCAGCCTGACAAAAGTGTATCACTGATAAAGACTGGTAGATCTACCTTCATAGCATCTGTCTCTGGATCCATAGTTTTAAAAGGGAGTCTAAAGTAATGGCATTCCTTTACATTTCCATGGATGAGCAAACTTTCTGGCACACACCGTTATTCTCTTTCTCCCTCACCTTGTACTTCTCTTTCTCTCTTCCCAACAATTACAGGGAGAAGTGATGGAGGCCCTCATATGATCCAAGAACCTCCAACATTTGCTATGGTGCTACACCATGTTCGTCTTTCTCACTAAAACCTCAATTCATTCTAAATTTTATAAGATTTTATAAGGCTGGTCAAACAGACACACTTCTCAAGTCTTAGGATTAGGAAACATTAGGAATCCAAGTTCTTGTAGAGAAATCTACAGGACTTCAAGTGGGAAGTTCAAATTCCTTCCCAGTGCAAGCATGTAGGCAGAAAATGCTCTGCCGCCCTCTGCTGTTCATCTTGTGTTATGTTGTTCCTGCTGTCTCAGTGCAAGAGACATTCTTCTTTAGAGTAGTGACCAATCATCACAGCTGGAAAACAACATTAGTCAAACTTCATTCCTCCCAAAATCACAGCCCGTCTGGTCAAATAGCAATATTTTATTTCAAAATCACTTCGCCTTTAGAATGAACATATATTATGAACTAGATATTCACATTAATTAATCAAAATACACAATGGGCAAAAAAACTATGATTCAGAAATAGCAAGCTATAAAGACAAGCTCAAAGACAGCTTTGAAATAGAACCAACTGAAAACAAGGCTCAAACGAGATCTGATAATTATAAGCAGTAAGTCTTGAGGTTTAATCTCATTTGTTAAATTAGCTTTTTTAGACTGGCTGTGTTTACCTCCTGTTGTCAGATTCCAGAGACTGCATTCCTGTGTCTCAGTCCTCAGAAATAACACAATCATATAGTACTGACCCACTCTTCTTTACCACTTTCTGCTAAAGAGGGAACCTATTTGTTTGGGTGACCCAGCTCTAATCATGTGTCCCACCTAGAGAATGTCTTTACTCAGCACAAACCCGCCTGATTCACAAATGGCTTGATTATTAGTTGATCAGTTGGATCAGGTGTGTCAGAGCAGAGAAAACAGGAAAGTCTATTGGTCGGGAAACTTAGAACTATAGCCACCGCTCTAAGGCATGGTCTAAGAAACCCCTGGACACACAAATACATATTTAAATGCGTTTATGTGTGCCACTCTGTTCATCAGGGCCCTTATGTTAATCTGGCCATTGCGAGGTATGGTATGATTCTCATCTTGTCTCACTGCTGCCCCCTTCAGTCGGGTGAGATGGTGCGTCTGCGCAGGCAGCTGCAGGTCAGGCATTTGAGGATGCTCATAGTGATGTGCATCAGGGAGCCAAAATTGAAGAGCAGGTTGTAAAAGGTGTGTACAGACAGGCCGCCAGTCTCATCTGCGTACTTCATGGCCACTATAGGTGTGTACAGGCTGTTGGTCAGGTTCCTGAACCGAGGGCTGCTCGACTCAAGCACCTTCTTAGTGCACTGGAGAGAAAAGGAAAATCGAAAGCTTTATAATTTTAGGTGCTCAGAAATAAGATTGCTATTTAATAGCAGTAAAACCACCATTATGTCCAAGTTATTCATTTTTCAGAAGACATTTTTTGAGGGGAGAGGTGAAACAAATCTTAACATAAAAAACATTGAAAGAGCTCGGAATATCTGTGTAAAACCTGCTAGACTGCCAATACTGTCCCAGTCAGATAAAATTCCGTCCATAACCGGAGATAACTCAGTACCATGGCTCTGAAAAGATAAGCGGCTGTCAAGAAGCCCTTACTGAGAAACAGAAATTGACTAAAAAGAAGAACATTTGCAAATCAAACAAAGAAGCTGTTGTTCACAGAACAAGGGACAGACCAACCCAGAGTCCATACCACAACATTACTGAATGTGTGTTTGGCGTTGCTGAATAGTGAGAAGCTGAAAATGCAATCGACTTCCAAGACTGAAGTTTAGAAACTGAAAGCTAGTCTGCTGAAAAAGTAAAAACCTTTCATGAAAGGGGAACATCTTACTGTATAATACTGTACATACACACCTACATAAGCTTGTCTTGACAACTGACATAAACCTACATCAATGTTTAGAAATATCCATTCCAAAATGTGCTGGTAAGCTTACATTTGCCAATTTTGATCAAGGTTAGCCAAAGTAGCCTATATATTTAATGACATCTACTAGAATGAGCATTTTTAAACAGTTACATGAGCAGTACTCTACAGTAAAGTGTTACCAGAAAATGATATATGTATGTACAAATACAATCACTGAGCACTTTATTAACACCTCTTTGTATCTTCATTTATCAGCATCACTTACCATATATGGTAATTACAAACTCACTGAGCAGGTATTATTTGGGTGGTGGATCATTCTCAGCACTGCAGTGACACTGACGTGGTGGTGTATTAGTGTGTATTGGTCCACCCATTGTCCACTCTATTAGATTATCAGAGATAATAGCTCAACTAACTGACATTAACACGGTTTGTGTTAGTCATCATCTAGTCCTCCATCAGTGGTCAGAGGACGCTGCCCACAGGAAGCTGTTGGCTGTATATTTCTGGTTGGTGGACTATTCTCAGGCAGCAAGGTGGTGTAGTGGTTAGCACCGTCGCCTAACAGCAAGACAATTGAGGTTCCATTGGGTGTGGAGTTTGCAAGTTCTCCTTGTGTTTAAGTGGGTTTTCTCCAGGTACTCTTGATTGGTCACTCTAAACTGCCCATAGGTGTGAATGTATGTGTGTGTTGGCAATGCGATGGACTGGCGACCTGTCCATGGTGTTCCCCGCCTTGGCCCGATGAAGCTGGGATTAGCTCCAGCCCCTCCGTGACTCCGAATAGTGGGATAAAACGAAAGATAGTGGATGGACTATTCTTAGTCCAGCAGTGACACTCAGGTTTTTAAAACTGTAGCAGCATTGCTGTGTCTTATCCACTCCTACCAGTGCAATGCACACTAATATACCACCATTACGTCAGTGTCACTGCAGTGCTGAGAATGATCCACCACACAAATAATACCTGCCCCGTGGTGGTCCTGACCGTTGAAAAACAGGGTAAAAGGGGAGCATATAAATATAAGGATGTTGAAGCTTCTGTATAATCTATATTTAGATATAGGTGTTGCTGAAAAATGAATAACATGTACTTGATGACTGTTTTGTCTATAAATTAGATATTGACATAGCCCTACATAGCTGTTAAGAAATGTGTATTCCAATAGTATGCGCTGGCAGTGTAGCCATGATTTATGAGCACTGGTTGAAAAGCTCTTTTCTTACTTTAGCTATGTCTTCTGGCATCTGCCCCATTGCCTCGAAGATATCAATGGAAGACGGCATGTACACATCCTTGAAGTATCTGACAGTGTCTGGGTCTGTTCCAGGAAACTCCATCTTGGCTACATCCTCCATCATCTTTGACTCAAACTCTGTATGCACAGGCCCTGGTTCAATCAAAGACAGCCTAAAGGGAGAGATAGGATGTGAAGATGGCACTTGAGCCAATCCATTTAGCTCCACTTAGACATTAACATAAAATAGCCTCTGTGAGGAAAAAAGTGTACAGACTTCACATTAAACTTGAGCAGCTGCACCGCCATGCTTTCACAGAAGCCCTCAATGGCAAACTTAGAGGCTGTGTAGACGTCATTAAACACCACTCCTGTGGAGGTTTCAGACACAGATACATTTCAGGCACGCAGACGCACAAAGCTATATCCCCACTTTTACACAGGACTATTGCCCCCTGTTGTTGAAACCAACAAATCTGCCCTTTGTTTTCAGTGTCTACAACTGAACCAGGCAGAACCTGCCCCACCTTGCATGCCCATGACGCTGCTCATGACAATGATGTGGCCCGCCCTGCGCTTCTTCATGTCAGGCATGACTTCTTTGATCATACGCACGGTTCCAAAAAAGTTGGTCTCAAACACCCTCTTCATCTGGTCCATGCTGATGCTCTCCAGTGGGCCCAGCAGACCTACTCCAGCATTGTTTACTAGAGGCAGAAGCGGAAAGAATCATGAAGATCACAGTGGTCCAAAAGATTCCTCAAATGCTCCAAACTGAAGGACTAAACGATCTGTCTGCATACTTTTGCAGTGAAGTTTTAAAAAAAATGTTACTCATTATCATCAATCATTGACAACATTCTGTGAAGAATGTCTGCTGCCTCAAGATCACTTCTTTAGTTTAGTAGCTATGAGGCCACAAGAAATGGAAGCTTAAACCAAATGGTAAAAACTGTATTCCTAAAGCCTCATAAAACTTACAACTCAGACTGTGTTTCAGATTCATGCCTATAACGTTAATGTGATTTATTGGAAATACAAGCTTCCATTACCCTTTTCAGTGCTGAGCCACTCACATCCAATCAATACATCCCTCCCCTGGCTCTTTCCCTGCCTTTCCCAACGTTTTAGAATATACAGTAGCTGCCTTGCAAAGCACTGACTGTAAAGCAACACATAACATATTGAGAGGCCACTATAGTAACAAAGCAGGCTTGTTTATGTATTCTAGCTCTAAAACATGACTTATGAGGCCAAAGGGCACCCAGTGCTCACTCGGAGCATGCATGACTCACTGAGGATGTCAATGTGGCGGTCTTTGACACTGTTGACACACTGCCTAACTGAGTCATCGCTGCAAACATCCAGAGCTTCCAGTGTCAAGGTTTTTCCAAAGGCTTCTCCTGCCGCTTCCACCAGCTTATCCTTCTTCTTCAGGTCCCGCATGGTGGCTATGACTGAGAGATGGTGACAGAGGGAAATGAAAATTGAAAATATGAATGAACACAGGACAATTTGCCACGAAGTGGGATTCTGTTGCATTACTTAATAAAAGCACAGAAAAAATCCTGACTCAAAGCACACAATACTATCCAAAAGTCAAACTCATTTTAATTTATTTAATTAATTTCAAAACTGACATTAAATACAGGTGGTTCATTTTAAAGTCTTATTAATATATAAAAACAACTAAATACTGAAATCCACGGTGATATCTACAGCGATACTCCAGTTCAGTCTTTGCTGTGAGTTGTGTTTTCTGCTTTTGACTATCCGAATAATCTCAATCCCAATTTAGACTCTTTAATCAATAAAGCTGGTGCATTTTTTTCTTCTGTTCTGCTGTCTTTTCCCAGAAATGGCTTCTTTTCAGATCTATAGTGTTGAGTTGTCTTCTCATAGGGGAAGGATGAACAAAGACACTGAAGAGTGGAGTTTGATTTGGTTCTATAATGGGGACACTAACAGGTGAATGTTAGGAGTCCCATTTTCTCCTTATCTTCCTATAACTGAATGCACTTTGAACCTTTTTTAGTGCTGCTGTTCTTTAAGAAACAGTTCCTGTTTAAATATGGCCATTAAAACTTGTAACACATAGTCAATGGGTTACCTGTCAATCAAGGACAATATCTCATTATATTGCTCTATTGTCGTGGCCTGATTACTCAGATAGCAATTTGCTGAGCTGGTTGTTAAAACAAAGTCACATTTTTACATATGGGTTTGTTTACTATAATTCTGGGTCCTTTTATTTCATATACATGAATATGGTGACCAATTTGAAAGATCCTACATTATTTGTTCTCCAAGCTGATTGTGAATAAATTGGGATTCTTTTGAGAACGTAATGAATATGATAATCAATTAATTTTCCCATCTGCTGCATCCACCAGTAAATTATTATTCTGCCTTTTGACACAGAGGTCAACATGGTCAGTCCCTATCAAGGCCCGGTCTCCAATATAACCTGAGAAGTATGTCAGTGACATTATAAAGTTATACATTGCAGAACCCTACTTGATCTTAGCATTTGTTAACTGGGTTCTACCAGCTTTAGAACCACCAGAACCAGATGGAAATGGTTTTAATGTACAATGCTGGGGATCTAACCCATCTTGAGCTGACCAAGGACTGTTTCTGAACTATTCTGACCATGAATGGCTCCATCAGTAACCAGTGAAGGGCATCTGCTGTACCTGAAAATGAGAGTACGTGAACTCTTTAGCTCGGCCTGAGCGAACAAACCAAGCCAAGCTTTTATGTGTCGCAGGGGAACAACCGTCTCATTGTTTCTGCTGTTATTGTGGAATAAGGTTTGAGGAGCTTAAACATTGCTGAATGGACCCAGGGATCTTTTTCCTTTTTTTAAGCTGGCGTAAGTCACCATTCCTCATTATGACCAACGTTAAATCAGCGGATTTTCTCCTCTTTTCAAAAACAACAGTGAGCAAGAAAGGCTCTGCTGTGTTGCAATGCTCTCAGAAATGGGTCATAGTTCAAAAAGGAGTTATTCTCCTTCTTCTTTTAAGGGAGCTTTGGTAGACGGCTGACAGTGAGATCCCCCAAAGGCAAGAGAAATGTGAAAGCATTCGAATAACAAGATTGGGTCTGTAGATGATGTTGCGAAGATAACAGTCTCCCTCAGGGTGAGCACAGAGTGAACTCTTTCTTGTACAGGTCTCCAACTTTGTCCTTCTCCCAACGCTCGCTTCAGTGGGTGAACCATGGGTGCATTAGACACGCCACTAAACCGGGGCAGCGGTCTACAATTCACAGCCATAAAGGCTGCTTTGTCCTGGAGAAGTCACTTGAAAGAGAACTGGCAGTGTCTTTATGATCTCCGCCTGGCAAGCCGCTTCGCCGTCCCCTAGAAACTGAAGCTTTCACATGGTAAATAGCTCAGTTAGCTGAAAAGAGGCTAGGCTACAGCGAACTTCGACGAGGCTTTTTATTCGCCAGCTTCTCGTTCGAATTATCCAGTTCCACCTTAAGAGGTGCAGCGGCTATATATTCTGGTGCCTGACGTTACTGGCCACCAGCTTCTTATTCGAATGTTCCCGTTCCACCTTAAGAGGTGCAGCAGCTACATTCTGGTGTCTGGGCTTACTTTTCACCAGCTGCTTGTTCGAATTCTCCGGTCCACCTTAAGAGGTGCAATAGTAACATTATGGTGCCTGAACTTACTATTTGCCAGTTTTTTTTGTTTAAATGTTTCCCGGTCCACCTTAAAAGGTCCAGCAGTTGCATTCTGGTGGCCGAGCTTACTGTTCGCCAGCTTCTTGTTTGAAAATTCCCGTTCCACCTTAAAAGGTCCAGCATCTACATTCTGGTGCCAGAGCTTCGTTTTCGCAGACGGCTTGTTCGAATGTTCCCATTCCACCTTAAAAAAGTGCTGCAGTTACAGTCTACAAGCTGCGCGTCTTAAGGTGGAACGGGAAAGTTCGAAGAAGCCGCTGGCGAATGAGAAAGCTTCGTTTCACTTCGAGGCTTAAACTTAACCTACAGGTTGTAGTCGCGAAAGTCAACATTAAAGCTACAAGAAGGCATTTTGTCTGTGCAAGAAACAACTACGACCACAAACTTTGACTGTTCCCCCTCAGATGACGGTTAGTGTTGAGAAAAGGGTGTTTGTTTACCATGGTAACGCCTCTTCTCGTCTTTGGCCAGTAGGACAGCTATTCGCAGCCCAATGCCTGAGGAACAGCCGGTGATCAGCACCACTTTCTGCCCTCCGCTCGCCATGTGTGTGAGAGAGTGTGAGTCCTCGCGGCTCTCCGCCTCGGCTGCTTGTCACAGCGCGCTTTACCGGCGGACTTTAAAAAGCAAGAGCGGATCATGCAAAACGGCGCCCATGTGAGCGGCTAATTCGGTCACATGTCAGAGGAAAAAATCGATTAGGGACCGAAAACCGGAGGCACAGTGGCTTTATTCGCGGGACTGCACTCAGAGCGGCTGAGAGAAAGTCTCCTTATTAGTCCGATATGCGTTGAAACGGAGGTGGCTCGCGCGGTGCGCCGCCCAGGGCGCGCTCATACACGTGCGCGCAGAGCAGGGACATCAGTTTGTGTTTCTATTTCTTCTCTGCCCGTTTCCTCATCACAGCATTTACACCTGCACACCACCCAAGTGTTCTTCATCTCCTCACACCACCCAAGTGTTCTTCATCTCCTCACACCACCCAAGTGTTCCTTATCTCTCCACAGCATCAAAATATTCTTCATCTCCACACAGCATCCAAATATTCATCTCCACACAGCATCCAAGTATTCTTCATCCCCCACAGCATCCAAGTATTCTTCATCTCCACACAGCATCCAAGTATTCATCTCCACACAGCATCCAAGTATTCTTCATCCCCCACAGCATCCAAGTATTCTTCATCTCCACACAGCATCCAAGTATTCATCTCCACACAGCATCCAAGTATTCTTCATCCCCCACAGCATCCAAGTATTCTTCATCTCCACACAGCATCCAAGTATTCATCTCCACACAGCATCCAAGTATTCTTCATCCCCCACAGCATCCAAGTTTTCTTCATCCCCCACAGCATCCAAGTATTTTTCCTCTCCACACAGCATCCAAGTATTCATCTCCACACAGCATCCAAGTGTTCTTCATCTCCACACAGCATCCAAGTATTCTTCATCCTCCACAGCATCCAAGTATTCTTCATCCTCCACAGCATCCAAGTATTCTTCATCTCCACACATCATCCAAGTATTCTTCATCTCCACACAGCATCCAAGTATTCTTTATCTCCCCACAGCATCCAAGTATTCTTTATCTCCTTACAGCATTACAGCATCCAAGTATTCTTCATCCCCCCACAGCATCCAAGTATTCTTCATCCCCCCACAGCATCCAAGTATTCTTCATCTCCCCACAGCATCCAAGTATTCTTCATTTCCACACAGCATCCAAGTATTCTTCATATCCACACAGCATCCAAGTATTCTTTATCTCCCAACAGCATCCATGTGTTGTTCATCTCCACACAGCATCCAAGTATTCTTCATCTCCACACAGCATCCAAGTATTCTTTATCTCCCCACAGCATCCAAGTATTCTTCATCTCCACACAGCATCCCAGTATTCTTTATCTCCCCACAGCATCCATGTGTTCTTCATCTCCACACAGCATCCAAGTGTTCTTCATCTCCACACAAACTCCAAGTAATCTTTATCTCCTCACAGCATCCAAGTATTCTTTATCTCCACACAGCATCCAAGTATTCTTCATTTCCACACAGCATCCAAGCATCCAAGCATCATCTCCACGCAGTATCCAAGAATTCTTCATCTCCACACAGCATCCAAGTATTCTTCATCTCCACACAGCATCCCAGTATTCTTTATCTCCCCACAGCATCCATGTGTTCTTCATCTCCACACAGCATCCAAGTGTTCTTCATCTCCACACAAACTCCAAATAATCTTTATCTCCTCACAGCATCCAAGTATTCTTTATCCGCTCACAGCATCCAAGTATTCTTTATCTCCACACAGCATCCAAGTATTCTTTATCTCCCCACAGAATCCATTATTCTTCATTTCCACACAGCATCCAAGTATTCTTCATCTTCACACAGCATCCAAGTATTCTTCATTTCCACACAGCATCCAAGTATTCTTCATCTCCACACAGCATCCAAGTATTCTTTATCTCCACACAGCATCCAAGTATTCTTTATCTCCACACAGCATAAAAGTATTCTTTATCTCCCCACAGTATCCAAGAATTCTTCATCTCCCCACAGCATCCAAGTATTCTTTATCTCCAAACAGCATCCAAGTATTCTTTATCTCCCCACAGCATCCAAGTATTCTTCATATCCCCACAGCATCCAAGGATTCTTTATCTCCCCACAGCATCCAAGTATTCTTCATCTCCACACAGCATCCAAGTGTTCTTTATCTCCACACAGCATCCAAGTATTCTTTATCTCCACACAGCATCCAAGTGTTCTTTATCTCCACACAAACTCCAAGTAATCTTTATCTCCTCACAGCATCCAAGTATTCTTTATCCGCTCACAGCATCCAAGTATTCTTTATCTCCACACAGCATCCAAGGATTCTTTATCTCCCCACAGCATCCAAGTATTCTTCATATCCCCACAGCATCCAAGGATTCTTTATCTCCCCACAGCATCCAAGTATTCTTTATCTCCACACAAACTCCAAGTAATCTTTATCTCCACACAGCATCCAAGTATTCATCTCCACACAGCATCCAAGTATTCTTCATCCCCCACAGCATCCAAGTTTTCTTCATCCCCCACAGCATCCAAGTATTTTTCCTCTCCACACAGCATCCAAGTATTCATCTCCACACAGCATCCAAGTGTTCTTCATCTCCACACAGCATCCAAGTATTCTTCATCCTCCACAGCATCCAAGTATTCTTCATCCTCCACAGCATCCAAGTATTCTTCATCTCCACACATCATCCAAGTATTCTTCATCTCCACACAGCATCCAAGTATTCTTTATCTCCCCACAGCATCCAAGTATTCTTTATCTCCTTACAGCATTACAGCATCCAAGTATTCTTCATCCCCCCACAGCATCCAAGTATTCTTCATCCCCCCACAGCATCCAAGTATTCTTCATCTCCCCACAGCATCCAAGTATTCTTCATTTCCACACAGCATCCAAGTATTCTTCATATCCACACAGCATCCAAGTATTCTTTATCTCCCAACAGCATCCATGTGTTGTTCATCTCCACACAGCATCCAAGTATTCTTCATCTCCACACAGCATCCAAGTATTCTTTATCTCCCCACAGCATCCAAGTATTCTTCATCTCCACACAGCATCCCAGTATTCTTTATCTCCCCACAGCATCCATGTGTTCTTCATCTCCACACAGCATCCAAGTGTTCTTCATCTCCACACAAACTCCAAGTAATCTTTATCTCCTCACAGCATCCAAGTATTCTTTATCTCCACACAGCATCCAAGTATTCTTCATTTCCACACAGCATCCAAGCATCCAAGCATCATCTCCACGCAGTATCCAAGAATTCTTCATCTCCACACAGCATCCAAGTATTCTTCATCTCCACACAGCATCCCAGTATTCTTTATCTCCCCACAGCATCCATGTGTTCTTCATCTCCACACAGCATCCAAGTGTTCTTCATCTCCACACAAACTCCAAATAATCTTTATCTCCTCACAGCATCCAAGTATTCTTTATCCGCTCACAGCATCCAAGTATTCTTTATCTCCACACAGCATCCAAGTATTCTTTATCTCCCCACAGAATCCATTATTCTTCATTTCCACACAGCATCCAAGTATTCTTCATCTTCACACAGCATCCAAGTATTCTTCATTTCCACACAGCATCCAAGTATTCTTCATCTCCACACAGCATCCAAGTATTCTTTATCTCCACACAGCATCCAAGTATTCTTTATCTCCACACAGCATAAAAGTATTCTTTATCTCCCCACAGTATCCAAGAATTCTTCATCTCCCCACAGCATCCAAGTATTCTTTATCTCCAAACAGCATCCAAGTATTCTTTATCTCCCCACAGCATCCAAGTATTCTTCATATCCCCACAGCATCCAAGGATTCTTTATCTCCCCACAGCATCCAAGTATTCTTCATCTCCACACAGCATCCAAGTGTTCTTTATCTCCACACAGCATCCAAGTATTCTTTATCTCCACACAGCATCCAAGTGTTCTTTATCTCCACACAAACTCCAAGTAATCTTTATCTCCTCACAGCATCCAAGTATTCTTTATCCGCTCACAGCATCCAAGTATTCTTTATCTCCACACAGCATCCAAGGATTCTTTATCTCCCCACAGCATCCAAGTATTCTTCATATCCCCACAGCATCCAAGGATTCTTTATCTCCCCACAGCATCCAAGTATTCTTTATCTCCACACAAACTCCAAGTAATCTTTATCTCCTCACAGCATCCAAGTATTCTTTATCCGCTCACAGCATCCAAGTATTCTTTATCTCCACACAGCATCCAAGTATTCTTTATCTCCCCACAGCATCCAAGTATTCTTTATCTCCACACAGCATCCAAGTATTCTTCATCTCCACGCAGTATCCAAGAATTCTTCATCTCCCCACAGCATCCAAGTATTCTTCATCTCCACGCAGTATCCAAGAATTCTTCATCTCCACACAGCATCCAAGTATTCTTCATCTCCACACAGTATCCAAGAATTCTTCATCTCCACACAGCATCCAAGTATTCTTCATCTCCACACAGCATCCCAGTATTTTTTATCTCCCCACAGCATCCATGTGTTCTTCATCTCCACACAGCATCCAAGTGTTCTTCATCTCCACACAAACTCCAAGTAATCTTTATTTCCTCACAGCATCCAAGTATTCTTTATCCGCTCACAGCATCCAAGTATTCTTTATCTCCACACAGCATCCAAGTATTCTTTATCTCCCCACAGCATCCAAGTATTCTTCATTTCCACACAGCATCCAAGTATTCTTCATCTTCACACAGCATCCAAGTATTCTTCATTTCCACACAGCATCCAAGTATTCTTCATCTTCACACAGCATCCAAGTATTCTTTATCTCCACACAGCATCCAAGTATTCTTTATCTCCACACAGCATCCAAGTATTCTTTATCTCCCCACAGTATCCAAGAATTCTTCATCTCCCCACAGCATCCAAGTATTCTTTATCTCCAAACAGCATCCAAGTATTCTTTATCTCCCCACAGCATCCAAGTATTCTTCATATCCCCACAGCATCCAAGTATTCTTTATCTCCCCACAGCATCCAAGTATTCTTCATCTCCACACAGCATCCAAGTATTCTTTATCTCCACACAGCATCCAAGTATTCTTTATCTCCACACAGCATCCAAGTATTCTTTATCTCCCCACAGTATCCAAGAATTCTTCATCTCCCCACAGCATCCAAGTATTCTTTATCTCCAAACAGCATCCAAGTATTCTTTATCTCCCCACAGCTTCCAAGTATTCTTCATATCCCCACAGCATCCAAGGATTCTTTATCTCCCCACAGCATCCAAGTATTCTTCATATCCCCACAGTATCCAAGAATTCTTCATCTCCCCACAGCATCCAAGTATTCTTCATCTCCACACAGCATCCAAGTGTTCTTTATCTCCACACAGCATCCAAGTATTCTTCATCTCCACACAGCATCCAAGTATTCTTTATCTCCACACAGCATCCAAGTATTCTTTATCTCCCCACAGCATCCAAGTACTCTTTATCTCCCCACAGTATCCAAGAATTCTTCATCTCCCCACAGCATCCAAGTATTCTTCATCTTCACACAGCATCCAAGTATTCTTTATCTCCACACAGCATCCAAGTATTCTTTATCTCCCCACAGCATCCAAGTATTCTTCATCTCCACACAGCATCCAAGTATTCTTTATCTCCACACAGCATCCAAGTATTCTTTATCTCCACACAGCATCCAAGTATTCTTAATCTCCACACAGCATCCAAGTATTCTTTATCTCCACACAGCATCCAAGTATTCTTTATCTCCACACAGCATCCAAGTATTCTTTATCTCCACACAGCATCCAAGTATTCTTCATCTCCCCACAGTATCCAAGAATTCTTCATCTCCACACAGCATCCAAGTATTCTTCATCTCCACACAGCATCCAAGTATTCTTTATCTCCCCACAGTATCCAAGAATTCTTCATCTCCACACAGCATCCAAGTATTCTTTATCTCCCCACAGCATCCAAGTATTCTTTTTCTCCACACAGCATCCGAGTATTCTATATCTCCCCACAGCATCCAAGTATTCTTCATATCCCCACAGCATCCAAGTATTCTTCATATCCCCACAGCATCCAAGTACTCTTTATCTCCCCACAGTATCCAAGAATTCTTCATCTCCCCACAGCATCCAAGTATTCTTCATCTTCACACAGCATCCAAGTATTCTTTATCTCCACACAGCATCCAAGTATTCTTTATCTCCCCACAGCATCCAAGTATTCTTCATCTCCACACAGCATCCAAGTATTCTTTATCTCCACACAGCATCCAAGTATTCTTTATCTCCACACAGCATCCAAGTATTCTTAATCTCCACACAGCATCCAAGTATTCTTTATCTCCACACAGCATCCAAGTATTCTTTATCTCCACACAGCATCCAAGTATTCTTTATCTCCACACAGCATCCAAGTATTCTTTATCTCCACACAGCATCCAAGTATTCTTCATCTCCCCACAGTATCCAAGAATTCTTCATCTCCACACAGCATCCAAGTATTCTTCATCTCCACACAGCATCCAAGTATTCTTTATCTCCCCACAGTATCCAAGAATTCTTCATCTCCACACAGCATCCAAGTATTCTTTATCTCCCCACAGCATCCAAGTATTCTTTTTCTCCACACAGCATCCGAGTATTCTATATCTCCCCACAGCATCCAAGTATTCTTCATATCCCCACAGCATCCAAGTATTCTTTATCTCCCCACAGCATCCAAGTATTCTTTATATCCCCACAGTATCCAAGAATTCTTCATCTCCACACAGCATCCAAGTATTCTTCATCTCCACACAGCATCCAAGTGTTCTTTATCTCCACACAGCATCCAAGTATTCTTCATCTCCACACAGCATCCAAGTATTCATTATCTCCCCACAGCATCCAAGTATTCTTTATCTCCCCACAGTATCCAAGAATTCTTCATCTCCCCACAGCATCCAAGTATTCTTTATCTCCACACAGCATCCAAGTATTCTTTATCTCCACACAGCGTCCAAGTATTCTTCATATCCCCACAGCATCCAAGTATTCTTCATATCCACACAGCATCCAAGTATTCTTTATCTCCCCACAGCATCCAAGTATTCTTTATATCCCCACAGTATCCAAGAATTCTTCATCTCCCCACAGCATCCAAGTATTCTTCATATCCCCACAGCATCCAAGTATTCTTCATCTCAACACAGCATCCAAGTATTCTTTATCTCCACACAGCGTCCAAGTATTCTTCATATCCCCACAGCATCCAAGTATTCTTCATATCCACACAGCATCCAAGTATTCTTTATCTCCCCACAGCATCCAAGTATTCTTTATATCCCCACAGTATCCAAGAATTCTTCATCTCCCCACAGCATCCAAGTATTCTTCATATCCCCACAGCATCCAAGTATTCTTTATCTCCACACAGCATCCAAGTATTCTTCATATCCCCACAGCATCCAAGTATTCTTCATCTCAACACAGCATCCAAGTATTCTTTATCTCCCCACAGCATCCAAGTATTCTTCATCTCCACACAGCATCCAAGTATTCTTCATCTCTCCACAGCATCCAAGTATTTATATCTCCACACAGCATCCTAGTATTCTTGATCTCCCCACAGCATCCAAGTATTCTTCATCTCCCCATAGCATCCAAGTATTCTTCATCTCTCCACAGCATCCAAGTATTCTTCATCCCCCCACAGCATCCAAGTATTTGTATCTCCTCACAGCATCCAAGTATTCTTTATCTCCAAACAACATACAAGTATTCTTCATCTCTCCACAGCATCAACATATTCTTCAAGTTCTCACAGCACCAAAGTATACTTCATGTCCATGCAACGCATTAAATAATTTTTTTTGTTGCCACAGCATCCAAGAATTTTTCATCTCAACACAGCATCCAAGTATTCTTTATCTCCACACAGCATCCAAGTAATCTTCATCTCCCCACAGTATCCAAGAATTCTTCATCTCCCCACAGCATCCAAGTATTCTTTATCTCCACACAGCATCCAAGTATTCTTCATCTCCACACAGCATCCAAGTATTCTTTATCTCCCAACAGCATCCATGTGTTCTTCATCTCCACACAGCATCCAAGTATTCTTCATCTCCACACAGTATCCAAGAATTCTTCATCTCCACACAGCATCCAAGTATTCTTTATCTCCACACAGCATCCAAGTATTCTTCATCTCCACACAGCATCCAAGTATTCTTTATCTCCCCACAGCATCCATGTGTTCTTCATCTCCACACAGCATCCAAGTGTTCTTCATCTCCACACAACATCCAAGTAATCTTTATCTCCTCACAGCATCCAAGTATTCTTTATCCCCTCACAGCATCCAAGTATTCTTTATCTCCACACAGCACCCAAGTATTCTTTATCTCCACACAGCATCCAAGTGTTCTTCATCTCCACACAGCATCCAAGTGTTCTTCATCTCCACACAGCATTCAAGTATTCTTTATCTCCACACAGCATCCAAGTATTCTTCATCTCCACGCAGTATCCAAGTGTTCTTCATCTCCACACAGCATCCAAGTATTCTTTATCTCCACACAGCATCCAAGTATTCTTTATCTCCCCACAGCATCCAAGTATTCTTCATCTCCCCACAGCATCCAAGTATTCTTCATCTCCCCACAGCATCCAAGTATTCTTCATCTCCACACAGCATCCAAGTATTCTTCATCTCTCCACAGCATCCAAGTATTTATATCTCCACACAGCATCCAAGTATTCTTCATCTCTCCACAGCATCCAAGTATTCTTCATCTTACATAGCATCCTAGTATTCTTGATCTCCCCACAGCATCCAAGTATTCTTCATCTCCCCACAGCATCCAAGTATTCTTCATCTCCACACAGCATCCAAGTATTCTTCATCTCTCCACAGCATCCAAGTATTTATATCTCCACACAGCATCCAAGTATTCTTCATCACTCCACAGCATCCAAGCATTTATATCTCCACACAGCATCCAAGTATTCTTCATCTTACATAGCATCCTAGTATTCTTGATCTCCCCACAGCATCCAAGTATTCTTCATCTCCCCACAGCATCCAAGTATTCTTCATCTCTCCACAGCATCCAAGTATTCTTCATCTCCACACAGCATCCAAGTATTTATATCTCCTCACAGCATCCAAGTATTCTTTATCTCCAAACAACATACAAGTATTCTTCATCTCTCCACAGCATCAACGTATTCTTCAAGTTCTCACAGCACCAAAGTATACTTCATGTCCATGCAAATCATTAAATAATTTTTTTTGTTGCCACAGCATCCAAGAATTTTTCATCTCCCCACAGTATCCAAGAATTCTTCATCTCCCCACAGCATCCAAGAATTCTTTATCTCCCCACAGTATCCAAGAATTCTTTGTCTCCCTACAGCATCCAAGTATTCTTCATCTCCACACAGTATCCAAGAATTCTTTATCTCCCCACAACATCCAAGTATTCTTCATCTCCACACAGCATCCAAGTGTTCTTTATCTCCCCACAGCATCCAAGTGTTCTTCATCTCCACACAGCATCCAAGTGTTCTTTATCTCCCCACAGCATCCAAGTATTCTTTATCTCCTCACAGCATCCAGGTGTTCTTTATCTCTACACAGCATCCAAGTGTTCTTCATCTCCCCACAGCATCCAAGTATTCTTTATCTCCACACAGCATCCAAGTATTCTTTATCTCCACACAGTATCCAAGTATTCTTTATCTCCCCACAGCATCCAAATATTCTTTATCTCCACACAGCATCAAAGTGTTCTTCATCTCCACACAGCATCCAAGTATTCTTTATCTCCACATAGCATCAAAGTGTTCTTCATCTCCACACAGCATCCATGTATTCTTTATCTCCTCACAGCATCCAAGTGTTCTTTATCTGTACACAGCATCCAAGTGTTCTTCATCTCCCCACAGCATCCAAGTATTCTTTATCTCCTCACAGCATCCAAGTGTTCTTTATCTCTACACAGCATCCAAGTGTTCTTCATCTCCCCACAGCATCCAAGTATTCTTCATCTCCACACAGCATCCAAGTGTTCTTTATCTCTTCATAGCATCCAAGTGTTCTTCATCTCCACATAGCATCAAATTATTCTTCATCTCCACACAGCATCCAAGTATTCTTTATCTCCACACAGCATCCAAGTATTCTTTATCTCCACACAGCATCCAAGTATTCTTTATCTCCACACAGCATCAAAGTGTTCTTCATCTCCACACAGCATCCAAGTATTCTTTATCTCCCCACAGCATCCAAGTATTCCTCATCTCCACACAGCATCCAAGTATTCTTCATCTCCACACAGTATCCAAGTATTCTTCATCTCCACACAGCATCCAAGTATTCTTTATCTCCCCACAGCATCCAAGTATTCTTCATCTCCACACAGCATCCACGTATTCTTCATCTCCACACAGCATCCAAGTATTCTTCATCTCCCCACAGCATCCAAGTATTCTTCATCTCCACACAGCATCCAAGTATTCTTTATCTCCCCACAGCATCCAAGTATTCTTCATCTCTAAACAGCATCCAAGTATTCTTCGTCTCTCCACAGCATCCAAGTATTCTTTATCTCCCCACAGCATCCAAGTGTTCTTTATCTGTACACAGCATCCAAGTATTCTTCATCTCCTCTCAGCATCCAAGTATTCTTCATCTCCCCACAGCATCCAAGTATTCTTCATCTCTGAACAGCATCCAAGTATTCTTTATCTCCCCACAGCATCCAAGTGTTCTTTATCTGTACACAGCATCCAAGTATTCTTCATCTCTCCACAGCATCCAAGTATTCTTTATCTCCCCACAGCATCCAAGTATTCTTTATCTCCCCACAGCATCCAAGTATTCTTCATCTCCACACAGCATCCGAGTATTCTTCATCTCCACACAGCATCCAAGTATTCTTTATCTCCCCACAGCATTACAGAGCCAGAATTGTTCACAGAGGTGGTGATAGGAACCAGACGTCTGAGGTTGTAAAAACTCCCTAACAGTTATTACATGTAATGATTACAAATATAATGGCTGATGTTTCAACCACTGAGGGATTTCTGTTGGTTTTAAACCTGTTTTACTGTACATTCACAGCAATGTTCATCGTCTAGCGTAGAACGTTTCCAGTACAGTTGTCTGCTACTGCAGCAAAGCCCCTATTAATACCCCTGATTTCAGAAGAAATGCTGGATGAACAGCTATCTACACACTTTTAATAATACTAAACATTATATTCTGAAAGATGTTTTAACAATATAGGGTGAGGAAACGACTTTAATGCATGGAACTCTTTAAATACCCTCAGAACTGAGTGTTTATGTGGAACAAAGGTCTCAGAAGTAGACCCAGAGCAGCTAGAAAGTGAAAAAATAATGTGGCATTTAATCTTGTGTTAATTACAAATATTCCTTTAAGCTGCAAAACCAGCACCGCCAGACACCAGCTGGTAATAATTCACCAGCTCCGAAGCCTGCAGTAGACTTTAGTCCTCAGCACTGGCTGACAGATCACATTATCTGCCCCGGGGGCAGTTTGTTTACACCCCCAAAAACCTTTCAGCATTCCTTTCTTTTATAAACAATACAGCAGGCCACTGTCAAATTCTACACCCACCACAGATCAACCAAGGTTGTGGTCCAGACAGAGCAAATCTAAGGCTGTACTGCCCCCTGCTTTCTGGATAGAAGAATGCATCAGCTTAAATGAGTTGATCAGTTTTCTATAGAAAATATATGAATGAAGATGCAAAATATAAAATAACTGACAGTGTTATTGAAAAGTGAATAATGGGTTTTGATGAGTTTAATTGTCGAGTATGTGAGTCAATGCATAAAATATAAATTTCCATGTATAAGCTCTGCTAAAAAGCTATCTGCTTTCCAAGCTAATTTTTCATTATTTGCATTATTTACATTGTGTGTACATCTCATGGTAAATGGACCAAAATGACCCAAAATAACTTGGAATAAAGTCTAATTCCACGGACTTGCATTGCATTAAAAATCAAACTCATCGTTGAGAAAACATTAATATTGTGCTGAATAGTTTTTCATTATTTTTCAGTGCTCAAATATGAATTTGCATTAACATTAATTCTGCATTTATCAGTGTCATATGAAATGTAATCATTTATCTAAGTCCTAGAGGTTTTTTTTGACTCCACACCAACTATAAAAGTAATGTGCCGTCACATAAAGTAACAGGATGAAGAGTGAAATAATTGAATGCTTCAGGGGAATCAAACTTCCTCAAAGCTGCTATGCTTTGCTGGCAACACTTTACTTGAACCCTGATACATAACATAATGACATAACCATGCCATAAACATGTCATGGCAGATATATACATGTCATATCACTGCTCTCCTGCTGTCCTTCAAGATGCATGGAATATAAGCATCAACATTCTTCTCTGTCCTGGCAAGCAGGTAGTGGAACGAACTTCCACCAACTCTCTTAGGATCTTCAAACTGAAGACCAATCACTTTATCTGGAAATGAGCTTCTGCTAAATGCTGTAAATATAAATGTCTTAAATTTCTTGCAATAAAAGCTCTTTACATTTGTCTACAGCGCAAGTAAAGAAGGTTTTCTCTTACTTCTGAATGTGCTATTTTGGAGATATTTGTTTTTGGACTGTGATAATATTGTTAGAATTATTGGGACAGATGCTGTAATGTTTTATGCTATATGACCGCTTAAGTGACTAAGTGTACTCTAGTTAGCCATCGAACATGACGGTACCTGCCCTGACAATTACTGATAATAATAACATGTCTGTATCTTAATATGTCTGTATGTTTGTACCTACATTGCGTCTGCTATTTTATATTCATGCACTGGTTATGTTGGCTTTGCATAGCAGAATTTTTAATTAACTTTTATTCAATTCTTGCAATTTGTTTTCCATCCCTTTTTTTGTTTGTTTGTTAATATCTAAACAGAAAACACCATCATTTTAGGCAAAATATATATTCAGTTTTCACTCTTTGTTTCAATATTTACAGAAATGCATTTACAGCTAAAAATAACAGTAGCTGGTTAAACTTTAAACATGGACTGTGGCGGACAGTTTTGAATGAAGCGTTTCACACTGTCACTAGTGTTACTAGAGTCAAGACCATTAGAGGCGAGTCAGAGTCAAAGTTGAGACCTGGAAGCATTGAGTCTAAGTCAAGATCGAGACCTGGTAGCACTGAGTGAGAGTAAAGATAGAGACCTGGAGGCACTGAGTCTCAGTCAAAGTTGTGACCTGGAGATATTGAGTCTGAGTCAAGATTGAGACCTGGAGGCACTGATACTGAGTTAAGATTGACACCTGGTGGCACTGAGTTTGAGTCAAGTATGAGGCCAGATTCAGATTTTTCCAGAATATAAAAATGAAAGAGAGAAAAACATCACATTTCATCTAAAACATCATCATTAATTATACACAATGTATATTAGTAAACAATCATTTCACAATGTATTTAGTAAAATATAACCTTACATTGCATTTATTATCAATTGTTACTGAATTACCATCTCAGTCTGACTTAGAACTTTTAAAGGATGGATGATTTTTGCTTGATGAGGTTCTTCTCTGTTCCTTCTTCTCTAAAGTGGATGTTTGAGTTTTGGAACACGTGAACATCAACAAACAAATAATACTCCGTTAAGCCATCATGGAAAGATCAATTAGATCCGTGGATCAGTGAACAGCTTTTATTTAAACATGTAGAGAAAGGACTGATTTGTTGACACAGAAAAAAATTCTAATTTAGCTTTGATCTTCTAAAATGGCTCTGCAACAGGATCAGCAGGCAGGTTTGGTCAGGGTCCGGAGACTGGTGTCATGTTCAGTGGGTCTTTTTAAGCTTGGCAATCGGTGGGAGGTGTCGAAGTGCAGGTGATGGAATCACTGAGCTCTAATGCAGAGGTCACACCCAAGTCAGGGCTTGTTGAGTGTTGTTCTGTGGCCGCAGCTGCAAAGCTATAAAGCGGGGCTGTAACATAAGAAGTGGAGGAAAAGCCGCACAAGTAAACACATTAATGCACACACACACATCCCCCAACACACACACACAAACTGTCTGCGCTGTTTGGCTTATGTATGTACTCACAGAGGGGTTAATCCTGAGGCCAAAAAGTATCTTAGGGGGAATTCCACCGATTTTCTTAATTCTTTTACAGATTCTCAAAAATTGAGATGTTAAACAAAGTAATGACGTGAATCATTACAGAGAAACTTACTGACTCAGGCTTCTTCACAGGGCTGGGAATTAGAACCAGATGTCAATCGTAGCCATTTTATTTGCTATCAAATACCTGCTGGCGTCTATTTTCCTTTTTAATATTAAGTAAAAATAATAAAACAGTAATAAATCAGTGGGGACCACTTTGCCTGCCATGTACCTATTTACAATGAATGTGTACAATCAGACACTGTTATACTCCAGATCTCTATATCAGTTATCAGACACTGTTATACTCCAGACCTCTGTATCAGCTATCAGACACTGTTATACTCCAGATCTCTAAATCAGTTATTAGACACTGTTATACTCCAGATCTCTATATCAGTTATCAGACACTGTTATACTCCAGACCTCTGTATCAGCTATCAGACACTGTTATACTCCAGATCTCTAAATCAGTTATTAGACACTGTTATACTCCAGAACTCTATATCAGCTATCAGACACTGTTATACTCCAGACCTCTGTATCAGCTATCAGACACTGTTATACTCCAGACCTCTGTATTAGCTATCAGACACTGTTATACTCCAGATCTCTATATCAGTTATCAGACACTGTTATACTCCAGACCTCTGTATCAGCTATCAGACACTGTTATACTCCAGACCTCTGTATTAGCTATCAGACACTGTTATACTCCAGATCTCTATATCAGTTATCAGACACTGTTATACTCCAGACCTCTGTATCAGCTATCAGACACTGTTATACTCCGGACCTCTATATCAGCTATCAGACACTGTTATACTCCGGATCTCTATATCAGCTATCAGACACTGTTATACTCCAGATCTCTATATCAGCTATCAGACACTGTTATACTCCAGATCTCTATATCAGTTATCAGACACTGTTATACTCCAGATCTCTATATCAGCTATCAGACACTGTTATACTCCAGATCTCTATATCAGCTATCAAACAGTGTTATACTCCGGACCTCTGTATCAGCTATCAGACACTGTTATACTCCAGATCTCTATATCAGCTATCAGACACTGTTATACTCCAGATCTCTATATCAGTTATTAGACACTGTTATACTCCGGACCTCTATATCAGCTATCAGACACTGTTATACTCCAGACCTCTATATCAGCTATCAAACAGTGTTATACTCCGGACCTCTATATCAGTTATTCGACACTGTTATACTCCGGACCTCTATATTAGTTATTAGACACTGTTATACTCCGGACCTCTATATCAGTTATGAGACTGTTTTGTTTATATATTATTCCACAGATTTATCTGAATAACTGTATGTTATATATAACTATACTGTTAACTATACATAATATATAATTACTATTCTGTTATTATTGTACTGTGCCTATTATATTATACATCATGTATACAGTCTAATAATGTAAATATTATTGCTTTTTATTGCACATTTGCCCTGCCGACTGCATAACTGCATATTTGCACTACAAAAGTGGTCTACACTGTTTAAGATAATCCTTTATTAGTCCCACAGTGGGGAAATTTACACTGGTTAACTGAACTACTGTTATCACTCATACACACTGAGAGACATTTTATATTTCTATTGTTATATACTATATTCTATTTATTTTATATTCTCTCTTTTTTCTATCTATCTATCTATCTATCTATCTATCTATCTATCTAAATAAATATATAAATAAAAATATGTTTTAGGCTAAATTGTACCTCAGACCTATCGTAAACATTGTGTTTTGTGCATTAGGCAGTGTTCATAACCATTTTGTATAATAACCTACTGTGAGGGAGCCTCTACTGTAAACAACACTGAGTGTAAAATAGTGTATTTCACATCAGACCTGTTTAATCAAATTTATAGACACCAAAACAGGTTAAATAAGCAAAAAATATGTAGTCAAGTACCCATCAGTATTAGCTTTTGTTTTTTCATTTGTGGCAGTTGAACTACTTGCCAGCACAAAGTTGTATGTTTTCTATAGCTAGCAAGCGAGAAGTATAAATCTAAAGTGCAACCTTCCGGGAAAAAAAAACAGCAATGGGAATCCCGCGCTGAGTGTCTCTCTTTTTCCTTAAACGATATCTAAGACATCAGGCCATGGTTTCATAACTATTTCATGAAACACTTTCTGTGAGGAAGCTTTCAGAGACGTTAAACTTTTCAAATGTCTAGTGTCTGTCGTCACCACTGTGAACAATTCTGACTCAGTAAGCCTCTCCAGAACATCAGAACACTTCACATCAAACTGCTCTGAACCTTAACCATTTAATTATGCAGAAAGTTTAAAATCTCAGTGCCAGGGCATTCCCCTTCAATGACATACGATTAACTGAAGCTCTAAAAGTCTGTTTCAGATTATACAGACATCAGCACATCTTACAGTAAGTGTTAACCATACAGGTGCTGTATAGAACTTTCTGAGAACGTTCATATTTGAAACAAACATGTTGCTTCCGCTGTTTATTTGTTTTTTAATGATCTCATTCAAATATTGCTAGCTGGTTCTTACTGTTTACATTCCCTTTCAGCAGAATCATATAAACACCATAAGCAGAAAATGTTCCTCGTACTGTAATAGTGAACACTCCAGAGTGAGACACCCAGAGGGTGTCTGAGGACGAGCAGAAGGGGGTGTTCCTGTCTGTACAGTAGCCTGAGGAAAAGGCGGACAGGTATGTGCGTATTTCAGGAACAGAGATAGAGAGAGAGACTAGACAGATGGAAGCAGGAAGGGGGATCAATATTCATACGCTTTCTGCAGTTAGACTCTGCAGGAGAAAGAAACAAGACCAAGCAATACTACTCTAAAAGTTAAAGGGCCAGAATTCCACATTTTCCTTGTAAAATGTCTCTTATTTTCTCCCCTGAAGCGGATTGGCATTTGTGTGGGTTTGTGTACTAAAAACAGGCGGCTGTGTTGCTGTGCACTTAAGACTTGTATAAAAACTATGCACAAGTTTGAACACCAATGATCATCCAATGAACATCTTACTGATTTCCTGTAAAAAAAATAAGTTGTTTTTTCAGAGTTTAGTGTAAAATTCAGCAAATAGCCGGGCATTAAACTGTGCTTCTCTGTAAAGGTGGTGGGCGTAGAAAGTAAAGCTTAGACAGGGGCACCCAAGGTTTTGCTCAGACCCTCTGTTTTGATTGGCCCTGTGTTCAAAAACATTCCCTCATTCAAAAACAAAGAAAAACAAAACAAACAAACAAGCAACTGTAGCTTCAATGGTCAGAGATAAAGGGCTAATTGATAAGATATATGTAAACACTTGTGAAATCACAAAAACATGCATTCAAAAATCACAGCTTAAGTTTAACATGTGGACTATACTGATCGTATGGACTGGTGAGTGGATGTAACGTTTTGTTTATACAGTATAACCCGTATGTCTTATTAAAATAAGAAAAATATATATTTCTGCTGTTGGTACATTTCTTCTGCATGTAAAAAGAGGAAATCCATGTGCTTTCTAAAGTGACTACCTGTAAATCTGGACATTATATGTATAAGCATATTTGAAACTTTAGCAGAGCACTCCCTCCATCTCGTCTTTCATCTTGTCAGAGGCATTATCTTTTTTCTTCACTTCACTTAGAAACAAATACTCATTTATATACATACACATGTGTACATTTACAAACACTAAAAAGTTAAATCTTCAAATTGACAATGGAACCAGAACATTATACAGAGGAAATGAATAACATTCTTTATCTTGCAGCAGCAGCAGCACATGTGAAGGTCAGAAATATATTAGATGTAAGCGAGCAACTGATTCTCGTGTTGGAGAAACGGGCAGGCATGAACACCTGAGCTACACTGAAAAACGTTAAATCACTATGGCCAAATGACAGGGCAAGGCTTGTGGTCAGCAGAGGTGAGTACCTACGGACAGCGGTTCGGGGAGTAGCAAACCACAGACGGACAGCATGGTGTTGGCACCCAAGGCTTCATGGAGGCCCAAACCAACAGAAATGCTACTGAGGCTCAAGTCACAGAGATGTTTAATGTCGCTTACTGGATGAAAATTTGACAGCACACAGTGCATCACACTCTAGCCTAGCTGCAGAGTGCCCATGCTGACCACTATGCAACATCTAAAGCACCTACAATAGCAATGTGAGCGTCTGAACTGAACCTTGAAATAATGGAAGACCACCTGGCCCGATGAGAGATCTTAACTTTTTTAACTGTGCACATTATTTAACTGGGGAAGTGATGGTGCCAGCTTTCACTGTGGAAAGAAGACAATCCAGTATGATGCACTGGGCAATGCTTTGCTGGGTTAAGGTATCAGTTTGGCCACCTACCTAAACATCACTGTGG
The DNA here is from genome assembly GCA_021613375.1 of Megaleporinus macrocephalus. Classification (NCBI taxonomy): domain Eukaryota; kingdom Metazoa; phylum Chordata; class Actinopteri; order Characiformes; family Anostomidae; genus Megaleporinus; species Megaleporinus macrocephalus. Next base: position 39,238,010 of record CM038703.1, read on the forward strand.
ACCAGGGACACCCTTTCATAGTGATGGCTTTTTCCAGTGGCAGAGTCTTAGGTTTATTATTTTCAGTTCTTCTTTATCTTCTTCTTCTTTCGAGTTTCAACCATGAATGGTATAACTGCAGTGAAACTAAAATGTTACTGATGTAGTTAATGAAAGTAAGGAGCTGAAGTGTGGAACCACTTATAGAATTATGGAGCTAACACATCCTCTACAGAGAACACGTATGCACGTTTTAATGCATAGTTACTAAATTTATTTGCTGCACATACCAAAACAAAAAGCCAAAGCATTACATGTGGACTGAACAAAAAAAATAGTTCTTTTATGAGTTATTTTTACTTAGGACATCAACAAATTAAGACAAGCTAATTTAAGTATGGACCCACATACTGGTCATATTTGATAAGTGTAAAGAGAAGTTTAACCCATTTCTGCACATTTGAGTTCTTTAAATGTAAACTGAGTGGTTTGGTGTGAAATTCTCTATTCTAGAGAAATGCATGATGGTGATAAGAGTTCTAAGTGTTTAATTCCTGTTTAACAATTGTTTTGATATAAAAACATGTTTTTAAAACTGCATTCAAGGTGGACAGATAGAGAGTGATTGTAGGAACCACAGGTTATATATAGTTCAAACACAGCCATGTTTTACAGTCTCAAACAACCAAATACTACAACTTTCATATGTGATGTAATATGGAAAAATTGTTTCATTGGGGGTTATTTTCATTTATTTGAGTTGGTATATCTACAACTAAACATTAGACGTCAAAACACTCTGAATGACTTTTTTACATCTTGACCTCTGAGTTGAAACATAGGTGAAACTCCCCTTTAAGGGTTAACAGGCTCTCGGTCATGACAGTAAGTTTAACGGTGTTTGCTGCATATGCATTACAGAAGGCCTATTCTGGTTTGATAGTCTTTATGCTAATCAGCTTTGACCTGCTACAGCATCCTTCTCCCAGTGCCCCGGCAGAGCGTGAGACTGTTCACTTGTGTCCACGGCTTATAAAAGCAGACCGGACACTAACCCCATTCTCCTCGAGGGCTGCTGGAGGGACTTTTAAAAGTGCGCACACACACTGCCGTGGAATGTTTGCTGCAGGTCAGGAGTGGCTCCTTCTCCTCTATTGTGTTCCGTCTGCTGAGGAGGTGTGGAATGCAAACTTCACAGGACAAGAGAGGGCGAGATAGAGAGAGAGAGAGAAAGAGAGAGAAGGACAAAAAAAGAAAATGTCCCTTTTTGGAGAAGGGACCTGGGGAGAAAGAGAATGAAAAGGGGGTGGGTTGGGGGGAGAAGGGAGAGGCCGAGAGGTTGGACCTTCCTAAGAAAAGAAAGGTTGGGAAAAAGGAAGAGAGAGGGAGCTAGTGACTCTCAGTGTACAGCCAGACCCGCTCCCACGTAGAAATTAACGGAGGCACCCTTGCGTCAGTAATTATTCTAATTAACGCCATGCTGCGATCTCCTCCTCAGTAACCCCGCCAGAAGCGCAGCACTGTGTCAGTATATTTTTCGCATTAACAGTGAGCTGTAATTAATTACAGAACATGCTCTGCCCTCACGACTTTCCCAGCATGTTTGCTTTTCTTTTAAAACTGTACATAGGTTTCTCTTTATGAGGTCAATGCAATTACACTAAGTGTTTTTCAGAGCTGTGACTAATGTGCTTGCGGAGCACATGGAGTACAGCTACCCAGCCGGTACAAAATGAAAATAAACTCCAACTTGTTTTGACAGTTTTGACAACTTCTAGTAATGTGACTGAAACTGAGAGTGAATTTGATCTTTGCATTGTTTTGTTGGGTCTTGCGCGAAAATTAAGTGTTCAATTGACTTGAAACCAACTGTTTGCATGAATTGCAGACACTGGTTTACCATATAGTTTTTTTAGATTAGTTCGAAGGCCAAAGGCCATCCTTTCTGTTGTCAAGCACATTGATAGGCACGCTCAACTAACTGTAATTAATGTTGAGGAACTACTATTTTGTTCTTTGCTGAATCTTTACATATTTGTAAGCAAAATTGATCCCTTACAAAAGTCATATATATTTCACATATGAAGCGTGCTAGCACCATATGTTTCTGCAGGAATTACATTTGTCATTTTTTTTACACATGAAGATGTTTTTCACATGTGATAACAGTTCTTACACACGGGCATTGTTTCCACACGACTACAATTGTAACAAGTAATCACATAAATACATTTTTACCTGTGAACATATTTATCACATTATAGCACGGTCTTCACGTGACTTTTTTCACACATGCAGCTATTTTTTTACTTGTGATAACATTTTTGACATGTAAACATATATCGTCGCTGTCCAATAAAAAACAAGTCTCCAAAATTGTAACTTTACAGGGGAGAACAAAAACTTACTTTACTTTCAATATAAGTCAGTGGAACCAGAATTTTTCCAAGCTATTTTGGAGCACTTCTATTGGTCCATTCATCATAAAATTTGCATACAATGTAAACAACCATTGGCGTGTTCAAACACTGGAGAAAACTCAAAATCGACAAAAATGGAGATATATGTTTTTTTTTTATTGGACAGCGATGATATTTTACATAATGGGCATAATTTTTTACATTTTTACAATTGAACACACATTTTGTCAGATGCACATGTTTATTTACACAAAAAGTTATTGTGACTTTATTTATGTGATAATATTTCTATACAACCTACCAATGTCCTTGGTACAAATGAAACATACAAATTTTGTTTTCCTCACTTGTTTCCTCACTTGTTTGCGAACAATTCGGTTGAAGGCATAGTGTTCTATGTCATTTAAACCAGACACTGTTCAGACTGAAATAAATAAAATTATAGGTACTAAGCATGGGACTTTAGAGTGTTCAAAAAGATTTGATTTGAACCCACAATTCTAGTTGTTGACTCACTTCTCCTACCACTAGGCTGACAGCCACCCCACTTAGTAAAAAGAGGCTGCGTCAAATGCAGGCACATCTATTTTTAACCACAGTAGAAAGCATATCAGCACAATGAAGCAGAACTTGGTCATATTCTTTTCTTTCAGAAAGAACATTTCTTTCTGGTGTTGCATCCACTTGCAAAATGAAAAGGAAAGTCAGACAAATAGGTAAATGATATAATGATACAGAGAAAATGGAAGGCGGGATTTGGAGTGTGCATTAATGCCACAAATTAGCCCATTGCATGTCCTTACAAAAAAAACACATGCAGACAGTTTATCACTGTCAGACGAGAGTCAGTGAGAGACACTGAGATTGCCTGTGTACCTGGAGAAACCTGGAAAGCGTCTGACAGTTTGAGGATTTATATCAGCAGATGGCAAGAGAACCCAAGACAGCCTCAATCGCAGCATAAATCACATGCCCTGCGTGACATTTGTAGGAAATTGCGGCTGTTTCTCTTTCATCAGCTTTATTGGATCTAGTGCCCTGAACGATGTACGTAGATTGTGTCTAAAAATAAGGAATTCTGCTTATTTTTTCCTGTAATTGCAGTACTGAAGAACTTCTTTGTGGTTTAGTGAAAATCACACACACAATTTTCCGTCATGCAGAAAATGTAGTCAATAAGCCAAAACAGGTTTGGTATCTGAAGTTTGCTTCAGATTTTTTTGCTTAGGAGCAAATTTAACGCATTGGCGCCTTGCATCATCTAATCTTAGCACCTGCCCCAACAAATTTTCATTTTTCCAACTCATTTCTCTGTTAACGCGCAATACTTCCAGCACTTAGCATGTTTCAGGCTGTGATTATGAATACAAGCAACATGACTGGATCTCAGTATATCTTATGCATACTTGTTACTTTTTGAAAGTTTTGCATCTTATCTATCAAAGAGAAACTCGATGAGCTGTTTTTGACAAATATGTGACAAATGCATTATTTAAATCCACAATCATTCTCCTTTGTCCAGCTATAGATCATAAAATTCAGGTGGAATGGTGGAAATTTTAATTGGAATTCAACTTTTAATTGGAACTTGAATGGCTAGAGGCTAGACAGTGCACTTAAAGGAAAATTTTACTTCCGCTGCAAATATATCTAAAAAGTTAAATGCCTCTAAATGCTCATTCACAGAATATTATTTCTTGACATGGTGACGAATACGCTGCCTGATTCATGAGGCATTCAGGTGGGTAAAAAGAAGTATTGACATAGTGACATACTTTTGCTGTTCTTTTTGGTTATCCTGGCATTTTGAAAAGACTTGCATTTTGTGTATCATCATTTTAATTTAAGGTGAAAATTATTTCTACAAACTGGATCAAGCTAAACTACTGAACGTTTACACAGGAGGGGGAGGGGTCACTGGAGGGGTAACAGAATGCAGGATGCATTGTATTTGGTCTTGATACTGTAAACCACCTCTTGGGTTAGGGTGGTTTGGAAATTAAAATCAGTCGATTTGGCTTCCTCCACCTGAGAACTAGACTTAAAAACCCATAAAACATTCCTTTGAAGTTTGTCACTGGTGAAGACTTTTGAGAGTATCTTGGACAGCAAAGAAAACAAACAAATCACTAAATTAAGCCTCATCTCTCACTCGAAGTCCAGATAACCAAACTGAAGCTCTTATTTTAAACATATTACGAGAAGAAACGATTCAATGGAAAAACAATTATGCTTGGATAAGAGTAAAAAAGTAAGAGGATGTTTAGAAACAAGAAGTATGGAGGCAGTTAGAATAATCATGAATGAGCCATTAAGAAGCTTGAAGACCCAAACAGAAGAAAGGATATTCTAGAGAAACACTATCCATATGGTCACCAGGAGTTGGAATCGACCTGACGGCATTTAATAATAATACAGAGGCCTTTTGTTTGTTTTTTGTTGACTTTCATTGCTTTCAAAACTCAAACATTCCCTGAAGGAGGATCAGAATGTTGCCATTGCTGTGTTTTTATGTAATTATAAAACTTTATGCATGTTCTTTTGTTGTTGTTGTGTTGATTTGAGGTAGTAATCCAAAAAACCTTATAGAGAAGAAGGAACAGAGAAGAACCCCAAAGATTATATTGCAAAGTTGAGCAAAGACTGTAATACTATACGTGCATGATAATATAACGGAAGGAATGGAAATAAATGGAAATAAATTTACAAAGAAACTAAAAACTTATTTCAGTTTTTGTTCTGAAAAAACAAAACAAAACATTGCCATCAGTCTCAGTTTTGTGTCCAGGTCTATTGATTTGGACCCACAACTAGTGGTCTTGACTACAACACTAACTGTTGGCACCATATCTACAATCTTTGAATAATACTTATTGTATAAGGCATTTCAATTAAAAATCTGTTGGTAAGTCTAAGAATCACATACAGTCTTTTTAGGCAGCTGTCTCTTCTGTGGGCCCCTGGAATCATTCTAAAGCGCCCATTACAGCACCCCATCTATGAGGCTAGCAAATATTGGAAGTGGAACTGATGTAAGCTACATCATCTGCTATGTGTGGCTTGTATAGTGTGGTGCATAACATCTCTGCCTTCCATACTGTAGACTGGGCAAGCACCCACGTCTATAGCAATGAGTCTTTTGGGCAAGACTCCTACCACTACCTTTACCTTCCTGTAGAAGATAGGTCAGCTCACTCTAGATAGCAGTGTCCGCTAAATGCTATGAATGTAAAATGTTTAAAATCTGTTCATGCTTGCCCCAAGCTACATTACTCTCAAAAGTAGCCTCATACAGACATACTGTTTACTGTATAACTGTTGTGTAAAAAATCAGACAATGTAATTTGCAATTTACTTTTATTTACTTTTATTAACAGAGCTGTCATATATCATCAGAAACCACATAACCACATAATCTGAGAGTAGTGGTGAATAAGATATGCCATTTTATGATTTTAGTTTTTTTTATAATTTTAGTCTTTTACTTGTTAGTCACATAAGCCTTGTAGAAACTAAAGCAGCAGACTTTGAACACCAAACACATCTTTGCTGTTTACAGATTAGTGAAAACTAACAAATTTTTGCCACAGAAGTGAAAAAAATAAATAAATCACAGGGTCAACATTACAGCTCCAGTAATACTGCAATCAGCAGATGAATTATGCAAGGAGACTCTTGGCAGATCATGAATCACACAGAGTTGATTAATTGTTAAAACTTTTTTTTCCTGTTTGAACCATCTACAAATCTTAACCTTGGCAGGCAACGAGAGTCTCTAAAACTTAACATGCATATTTCTCTTTGTTGGAGGGTTTCCTGTCCTGTTCCAGCACGTTCTGCGACTAAAAGAAAAGTCCTGATCCAGGACCAGAGCTTCGGCCTAATCAGGGAATGTGATTTTTATGGTAAATATTTACTATATTTACTACTAAACGGTTAACATTGCTTTTGGTCATTGTGCACAAACGAAGGTCCAAAGAGAACAAGAGGTAGTAAATGTATTATCACAATTGAATTGTTTTGTGATCTCAAAATAACAGAAGCTTAGTTGTTACTTATTTGTTTCCTGAGATCACAAGTCATCAACTTAACAGTACAGAAAACAATAAGTACCTCATGACCTCTCTGAACTTCCATAGACATTACAATTTGAGTGTTTTTTATATTTATGAACTCATGTCCATTCTTAACAAGGTTTACTGTTTAATTTACAGTGTGTTCCTGTAAAAATGTATGCAAGTCTTGTAGGATGATCATGCCAGGGGTCAGTTTAGAAACATTCTATGATAAAAGAGAGTGATGTGAGTGCAATTTTCTTTTTCTTCTAAACTAGGTAAGGTTTATAGTGGCTGTTGTTTAATTATATTTAAATTTATCTCATACTTGCAGTATTTTTTACTTCATCAAGTTTATTTCTACAGTAGATTTACACATGTATTGTTTTAATATTATACATAGTTTACTTTTTAACTGTAACATGTCCAATGTTATTAGCAGCATCCGCAGGCTCTAGTGTCTGTGACTGTAGAATTACAGTGGACCACCATACAGTGCAGTATATATACACTATTCTAATGCTTTCACTTACTGTCAACTTTACTGTTAAGCTTTACTGTTCAGTTTTACAGTGTAACTTACCACCCTGCTGAGGGAAGGGGTCCCACTGATCTCTTTTGTTAACTGTGAAAGGGGAGAAAGTAGCGGGTGGTCACTGACACATACAGGCCGGCTGCTTGCTCTAAGTGCTTGGGTTATTGATACGACTTCAGGTGAACAAAGATTAGTACAAATGCATTTGTGCAGGCAGCAGTGTCATGGGCCACTGAGATCATCTTACTCTGTCCTGCATTAGGCTCTTGCATTAAGTTCCGAATGAATGGTCTTCAGGTAAATAGCCTTGGTTAATAGCAGTCTGCAATCATCTGAGAGCTTCTCTAGTTAAACATGCTGGTATTCTACTGCACTATTAAAAAAGCATCAATGTGAGCTTACCTTGAGCAATACCTTAGAGGTGCACATGTGTACAACATCTGTCTGCACAAATATTCTATTACGTTATTCCATTAAGTGTTTAACATCTTTGAAAAGAAACCTAAATAACAGTAAATCACATCAGCTACCTTTTGGATAGTGCAGTCTTGGAACAGTCCATTAAAAAATGGCTTTGTTTGACATTTAGTTTCTTTTCAAATGTCTAGATACTTTATGGAATCATTGTATGTAAACCATTACTTGCAATGAAGTACACATTTGTAAACTCACAGAGTTTAAGATTATAGCTCTTCTTGGTACACAAAAAGTCATATGTCTGAGTAAAAATAAGCTGTATATAGAAAGAATATTTATTTATTTATTTGGAATTTGTTTGCAAAATTATATTTTTTATAATAATTCAACAAATAAATAAATATTATCCTCTTATCTATCTATCTATCTATCTATCTATCTATGGTTTATTTATGTAGTGTTTGCAGCTAATTTTTCACTGTGGATATGGCGTATCAAGCACCTATCTTTTTTACTTTTATCACAGTAACACAAACAAAACTCAGATGTGGCTTAGTATAATGCTCACATACTGCCAATGTGAAATGGATAGGAGTGAAAAGTCACGGTTTGTGTAGAATCTGCAGACCGCACCATAAATCACACAAACAAACTAAACCCCGTAGTGCTCCTTCAACTGCCCCTCTTGAGCTGTCAAATAGGTACTTGCAGTAATTATCTTTTAAAATCCTGAACACATGGCCAATTTTCCTTTGCTGAGTTTTGGGTCTTTATTGAACCACATGGGCAGGCTCTGAGCTTGCTGGTTTAGCTGTAGGTACAGGCTTCTTATTAAGCTTAACCTTTTCCAAAAGGCAGTTTTTATGGAAAACTTTACTTAATCTTGTTTTAGGCATCTGGACAACTTAGCCAATGATAAAACAATTGGGGCTGGTTGTTTCAGACAGATTTAACCTAGTCTTAGATTAAGCTGCACTCAAATGCTTTATGATCATTAAAAAAAACGGTTATTTCAGGCTTAGGTTTAATCTGCTTCTAGGTGACTGGCCAACTGCACCATAACATAATAATTAAGACATAAAAGAACATTCTCTGTGGTTTGATGTGAAATTTCTTTTAGAGAAACGTATCAAGTCAAAACTGTTCACAGTGATGGTGCTAAAACCCAAATGCCTAGAGTGTTTAAAGGCCCATATCCAAAATTTTTCATATTTTATTTTTTCCCCTTAAGCTTTGTGTGGCTTTATGTGCCCAGTTATAATTATAACAGTTATAATTCATTTTTACTTGACCATTTTCCTACCTTGGAGCTAAAATGCTGTAGGCTGGTTTTCTTCTTATTTTTTAAAACACATCTATTTTGGAGAGGTGGTGCATGCTGAACGGTTTTTACATTAACCATTATTTTACAGTTATTAACAGGACCATATCACATCAAACCAGTTTGAATGAATTTGTTTACATAATCTCAAAAACATGCACAAAATTTGAAATAACGGTAAATTATCATTTAAACTTCTAGCTTGGGTTACTAAGGACCAAATAATATTATTTATATGTAACATTTGACATTTAGTACTGGGAATGTGCTAGTGTGTTTTATATGTTCATTTAATTAAAAAAATACTATTATAATCAATACTATTTTCTTGAAAGAAGTGACTCAAAGTGTCTGAGGGATGAATGAGTGTTGGACAACCACCATCAGAGAAGAATGTCTGGACTGAATCCTCTGTGCTGGACAGAAGTGCAATATTCAAACAGAAAACAAAGACAGGGCATGTCCAGACAAAGATGAAACAGGACCGCTCTGCCTGAGTGCAGCCACAGTCGACTATTAGAAATCAGGCGTTAACCTAAAATGGTCTCGATTGGATCTGACCGTGACAGGCTAATGTAATGGACTTCTGGACAGTCAGTGAGAAAAGATGGAGCAGTTCAGACATACTGTGAGAATTTCTCACTCTGAGTTCAGACTGCTGACTGCCCTCTTAGTAACTATCTGCTAAAACCGCTATGGAATGTGTGTCCAAACTCAGGACAGCTTAGCGAGGAGCAGAGACAGAGTGTTGAAGTGTGTGTGAGGCTCTTCTGTTTGCTTAGCCGATCAACTCAAATTCGTGGAGGAATATCTGGACATCCCAGCCGACCCTAACTCTGCCTGTCACTCACTGGGCCTTTGTGCTCCCCTCAGAACTCCTCTCATGTTCCTGTCTTCACACTTTGAGCAGAGGGATTATCCCTTTCATTCATCTTTCAAAGGCCTGTTTTGCCAAAAAACCTATTCGTATTGTATACAATAGAAACTTACAGATGAAATTGTTTAGATATATCATATTATGTTAGATATATACTGTAAAAAAAGCAAAAAAAAGTGACAAGGGCGCTATGTATTATCTTGCTCCTGGCTCATTCGCCAATGGACGGGAGGCAAGGCCTTGCCCAGAGCCTGACAGGAGTGCCTGACTTGTAGTATGCCTACTGTCAATGAAAGTTGTTTGGTTAGAAGTAAACTGTCTATTTCCTTGATATCTCAGCTACTAATGGTGATGGTTTTACTCTGCTGTGCTTAAGGCAGTATGTTTCCAATGTCTTACTCTGTGCCGACCCCACATCATTTATTATAACTAGTGTTAATCGAAGAGTGTTTTCACCCTGACTGTGCTCTGACCCTTACCTTGCAGCCATTTCCTGTGAGAAGGCCATTGTTGGACTTTAAATGTTTTCACACATGTAAAAGTCTCTGCTGAGCAGGGAATGTGGGCGAATGTGTGCTGTAGGAACAGTGAATATAAACAGGGATTGTGGGATTGCGGAATTGAATGGGAATGTCCCATGCAGTGGTCTTCAATAGCTTTCCCCCTTCTCCTTGCTGTCCCTCGGGGAGCAGCCTGATAGGGTTGGGGTTTGGCTCCTGTGCTCCAAATTCATGCTTTTTGGCCTCTTTAAGCACATCTTGGCCCGAGGACAAAGGCCTGGCTTATGATGATGTCAACTGCATGCACTTCTTCATTAAAACTGCATCCTGCTCACATGTCTAAACTGAAGCCTCAGGATTTTGGCTGCAGGGCTTTGGCAGACATCAACAGTGTCTTACAGTTCCCTTATAGAGAATAGCGATCTTCATTTAAAGCGACAGTTTGGCCACAAATCAGATTTACACATTTTTCACGCAGAAGATCAGCCACGTTTATCATTCAAACTCTTATTATACCACATAAGAAAGTCTATTTAGGATTATTCAATATGATTTTAAGGGAACATCTGATGATTTAGACATATAATGCTGAATATCGATAAGCTTCTATTACCTGTTAGCAGCATCAGCCTTCTAGCTTAGTACAAAACTAAAGGAGCAAACTTCAAACACCAAACATGTCTTGGTTGATAGACTACTTCTGAGGTCAGTTTTTTCAGACTCAGATTAAGGCTAATCCTGGACTAGAAAGAATTACCCATGATGATTCAACATGGGCTTTTCAATGTAGTCCAAGACTAGGCTTAATCCATGTCTGGGAAACTGGCCCTTGGTGAAAGGGAAAGTGTAAATGTGTGCACACTTCATTTTTCGCTTGAGTAGCTCTTTAAAATCACAACCACTTGTTCAGTTGTTCATCAGTTTGAATAGATTTTTTTATTCTAGTTCAATGGCTCAGATGTGAACAAAGTCACTCAGAGTGGGTTGGGGTGAAATAGCTAATTGTAGAGAAACTACCCAGCTACATGTTTACTTCACATGTCTTTTGAGTTTTTATGTGTCTTTGTAATAGTGATAATGGTAAAACAAGTTTTTTTAAGTATGAAAAAATTGTGCACCATTTCTAAAACAAATATGCCAAAATCATTTTTTTAAATGCCATAAAATAATCTGTCATCTGAGATTATGTACGTAATGATTTATGTTAAAACCTTCTGTGCTTCTAAAGAGTTTTAAACTCTTCTGACCTCTCGCACAGTGTCATTAAGAATTATTTGTAAACTTCTCTAGAATGAAGCGTTTCACATCAAACCGCTCTCAGTGGCTTTGTTTTTGTTTACAGAAATCTGTGGAATTCCCTTTTAAGTCTGCATGAAAAGTACATGATGCGAACTGTGATAAGAACAAAATTGGTATAAAAGTACATTATATGAGCCTATTTGGTAACTAAAACTGTTATAATTAGGAATGCTCTTGAACATGAATTCTACATTCAGAGTACTTGGATGTGAAACTTCTCTTTTTAGATACAACAACTGACACAGCTTTTTTACAACAGGGGTGATGGGGTCTACAACATGGGAATGGTGGTAAATCTGAGACGCTGACTCTCAGGTAAATACATCAAATCATAAAACAATGTCTTTGTTATGAAGTGCCACAAAGTAATTGTGAAGGAGCTTTTAGAGGCATTTTGAAAGAACTCTTCAGAAGTCTGGTTCCAATCACTACCATCGTGAACAATTCTGACTATGCAATTTTCTCTAGAACAGAGCATTTCACATGAAGATGGAATCGATGGAATTCCTTTTGAATAGTAGGCATTCATTTGGGGTCTTTGGCAACATGCATCACTTTGGGGTGTTTTAGAAAAACAAAATATTTAGCTCTAAATATTGTTCATAACAAATAATGAAGTCTATTTCTTTTGTTTGTGTGGGGCAGATGCATTCCCTTCTCTCTAAAGAACAGACGCACAGTATATGTGTGTATTTATGTTATGCATCTGCCTAAATGCCATGCATGGGTGACCCTCATTATCCCTGCTGCAAGCCTGGGTCTGTTGTCCATCATGATAGATGCCTTCTAACGATAGCAGCGCTGTAGTCCTGTTGTGGCAAGTGCAGGAGGGACATGGAGACACTGTGGGTATGAGCAAGGAGATGTTGGGAGATAACCCCTGCTTCATTACCTCCAGTCTACCAGACTGCTCATACGGACCAGTGTTAAATTTCACTATCAATTATGTCTGTAATTGTCGATAAGGGGAAAATTGTTAAGGGTAATATATGAAGACAACTTGACCACATAGTCTTTTCTTTTACTATGAATAAACCATCAGGGAAACTACATTAGGGTTGTTACGATAAATCTACACATACTAGCTACTTGTTTTTAATCTTGACATCAAGAATTGTTTCTTGCTATAAAACTTTTAGTTTAAGATGATTTGCCTGGAACGGTACATTTCTATACACAGCATATTCCTATACATATACATTTTTGTTGCTGTTGCTCTGTTGTCACATGTAAATTTTGGTAGTGCAAATATTAACTGTAACATAAAAATCTAGAACTTTAGAATTGTGCCGTTTTACTGTTCCCTTTTGCAAACGCAGGATTTGCATTTGAAGTAGAAGACTGCAGTGTTTGAGGTTCATGGTATGTCAGTTCTGTCAACCGAACAGCTATACCAAAGTAAATACAGTTTCCAGTTAGATAATCAACAAAACAGGTCAACATTTGATTGGGAGTGTTCAAACTTTTGCAAGTGGCTGTGTCGCTCAGATAAAATAAAAAATAAAAAAACATCATGAGAGCCAAAATCGTATCTTCAAATTATGATAATGTGTATTCATAACCATTAAATGTAATAGCAATACACAGGGTAGCTTTTACAGGAATTAAATGCATCGAACATTTAATTATCATCGCCATAACTCACTGAAAAAATCTCACTGCCTTGAATGACTTTACATCTAAAAGATTTTAATAGGCAATTTTATTTTAAACATTGCTGTAACTCCCCTATAACATCCTATGTGAATTACAACAAAATAAAGTGAAATTCAAATGTTATCCATCATACTAAACAGCTCAACCTATTAAAAGTAGGTTTACAACTACAAATAAAAATAACAAGGACCACCAGGACCACTCATACTTATGGATATCCATCTGCATTAGGCAGTTATTGAATTTCCTCCAGCCTGCCCCCATGTCTCTTCAGCTTTTCCCGGGAGACACCGCTTCGTGGGAGGGAGGTAGAGAGGGAGAGAGAGAGAGAGGGAGGGAGGCAGGGAGGAAAGAAAGGGAGGGGGGACGGGAGAGAAAGTTTGGGTGGGAGGGAGGGAGAGAGGGACGAAAAGTGGATGCGAGAGTCACAGTGCGCTGAGGTCTTGACTGGGGCACTCTTCATCTTTCTTCTTCATCATCCGGTTGGGCTCGAACCCCACACTGTCTTATTCACACTTACTTACTCACTCACTCATTCACCCACCCTCAAGTCTCCCTCGCATGGCTGCTGGCTGCTGCCTCCTCTAGTCTCCGGGTTCAGTCAGAAGGCGAGGGCTCTCGGAGATATGGACCGGCTCAGGAGCTGCTCTGCTGCCCGGGCGAAAGAGCTGCTGCTGCTGCTCCTTATCATACTGCACGCCACCGCGACGCAAGCGGGTAACGTATCCTCAAAGTTTGAGCAATGTTTGTTCCGTTTCAAGCTCAGTAACAGATGCATTTACACTTTTTCACTGACCTCGGGCATCTTTTTTTGCACTTGCTGCAGTTGGCTTCCCACTCGCCCGCTTCTTTCCCGAACTGTCCCGTTCCACCTTAAATGGTGCAGCAGTTACATTCTAGCGCCTTAGAACAAGAAGCCGGGGACCAAGAAGCGTTTAAGTTGTAAAAAGTGTCTGTTTCTACTTTTATCGTGTGTTTAGCAATGATAAAAAAGATTAAGTCAGTATTCGAGCGATGCTGCTGGTTTGAACTTGTTCTGTGAGTTGCTTCAGGACGGGATTAGCCTGAGAGTGGATGGAGAGAGCTAACTTAATGAGCTTTAACGGCTACTAAAGGTGTACTTCTTACACAGGGTCTCCCAGTTTTACACGATATTTGTTGTCGTTCAGCAAGTTCAACGTTGCAGAATTATTATAATTACAATTATTATAATCAACAGACCATCTTACCATCAAACACAATGTGTCGAGTGACTTGGTACGTCGTGTTTTACGCAGTTATTTCGCTTTTAGCCGTGTTTGCAATGTTTTAGTCAGCTTTAGTCCGTTAACTCTACCAGCTCTCCTTCTCGCGGCCGTGACGTCACGGCGTCGTCTGCTCGCGACCCGCATCGCTTTGCCGCGAAAGGCTTTAAAGAGGCATTTCACCGACTTTTCAAAATTTCCCTAAAACTCAGTAGTAACGATTTAAAACAGAGTTATTTGGAGTGATTTGATGTGCAATCATTCATTTAGGTCCCAGTGTCCTCAATGCAAATCCACCTTTGTCGCAACGAAACCTCCATCAAAACCAGTAATCTGTAAATGTGTCTTGTTCTGTGTGTACTTGTGTGTACATTTCATGATAAATGAACTAAAAGAAAAGGTCTTTTTAAGTCTGGTTACATTGCCTAGTAAAGATATTTGGTCCTTTTCCTGTAAAATTATAATTTTAGAGCTGATATCAGTGGCACATAGCTATTTACCTTCACATGTGTCTTCTGAGCTGATATATGTAATGTTGGAATTGGTAAAATAAGTTTCCTTTGCACTAAGCATCCTTAATTTAACCCTCCACCATGAATTAACAACTCATTTTAGACCAAAGCAACTAACATACAATCGGACGTGATGTACAATCTTAGGCATCATGCAGTGTTTTTATAACTATTTCATGTAGTAACCTTTTGAGGTGTGGATGTTCTGAATGGTCAGGTTTTTTTCCAGAACAGAGAGCATTTCACTCCAAACTGCTTTGAATGACAGTATTTAACCACGGAAGTCTGAAAAGAGTTGGCCTTTAACGTTGGTGTGAGAAATGGCTGAATAGGAGATCACTGAGCAGATTAAAATTCCTGGCGTGAGGCAGGTCGACAGCAGTTTGGCCTCACACTTGTACTTTGCAGCATAACTGCACCCTGCAGCCTGTCATTTTCCCTCTAGTTGTAATTCCATAGCCATCAAGAGTATTAACTGCAATGGGCCATGATAGGAGCATCAAACTCTCTGAGATTTGATGGCAGTAAACAACACAACATACTCCAGTTCGAGAGATGATCACTTTTATTGACTTATGAAACTACTGGTAACACTTTATTTGAAGGTTGCCTACATACACATGCATATAGACTCTATACATACTCTATGCATGTGCGTACACGTGTTTTTACATGTATTCAATTAGGTCTCTGTGTTATAACTGTTGCTACTAGCGAATGATGCATCATAATAGGAACAAAAACTCACTTTCACTTAAGGGCCTTGACATCATTTACTTCAATGATCTTGAATGCTGACACAAGCGGTTCACACATACTCATATGCTTCTTTTTAAAGGGGATGTATTATATTTTTCATTTTTCTCCCTTTTCCTTAGTGTGTTGTAGCCTTTTATGCATGTACATAGTCTGTAAAGACCAAAGCACATGCCAGAGGAAGAAACTCTCCCATTTTTCAACTATCTGAAATACCTAGTTGGAACTCCAGCCCTTTTCTCTGTTACAAGGTGATGTCATCCAGTAACACTATCTTAATTGCCCACCTACTGTCAAGCTTGGCATGCCCTTACACAACAGTCAAAGACCGAAAAAAGTATAACCTTAGCACTTCAAAACATCCTGCTCGAGTCCTGCCAAGTTGGATCAGGTCCAACAATCTGACTCAAACTGATACAGCAGAACTGGCGTAGTGGTGTAGCCATTGCGGTGAGGGGGCGGAATGCCGCTCCTGTTAGTTGACCAGTCAGAACAGAGTGAGCAAGATGACTGGTCAAACCATGCTGGATTTATCAGGTGGTGGGAGGTGGGGGGTGGGAACATATTAGGTCCTCCTCAAACATGCAATCTAATGCATGTGCAGTCCCTGTGTAGGTGGCCTTCATAATATAGTGCTGAAGTATTTATCCCCTTGTAAATCAGGCTTTATGTTAATGGACATTAAAACAGAGATACTACATTGGCACCCATTCAGTCTGATACAAATACAGTAGCATGAGTTTTGCTGGTTTGCTGTCCTAGGCTGCAGCAAGTTTCAAGTTTCAAGTTTATTTGTCATTTGCATATCATGTCAGGACATAACGCATTGAAATGCTTGGGGTGAGGCTCAGATAATGACTCTACAACAGGGCAGCATTATATATGGTAGTAAAAACATACAATAAATAGACAATAATTAAGTAAAAATAAGCTAGAATATATGCATTTAGTAATAACTGAAATATATAAGGAAATATACAAAACATACAGAAGATATATACGATATATACATAATATTTCTGCAGCATTGGGGGAAAGATGCTTGGATGACCTGACAACAGCATTAGCTTGCTTACCAGGAGACGTCCTGTGGAAGCTCTTTGAACAGGAGGCCAGACATTACCTTTGGAGGAACCATCAGCAGCAGTTGGGATGTTGCCTGAGGGAACATCGACGAGACATTGTGGATTCACAGGTGCTTGCAGGGACCGTAATGTCCAGACAGTTGGGGTTAACCCTTTCAGTGCCTTAAACTTAAACAAATTATGTGGAACGTCTGGGAGGATTATGAGCATATGACCAAGATGTATAGCGCATGTAGTCCATTCTAAATTGTCCTGCTGGATATTTATTCACATTATTTGAGTATTCATTTGAGTAGGTCTATAAATCTGCAACTGACCAGTGTCTGTTAGGCCACCATAGAAGCATCCTCAGGGGAATCTTGTGGTATCCTCTGAACGTCCCAGTTGTGAATCAATAGCGGATAATGAGATAGGGATGTGTGATTTTGGCATGATATCTGTCCTTTGTGATGAGCCCGGATGTGGTTAAACGAGTCGTCTTTAGAATAGCTTCTCTATTGAGCTAAGAACGTTCTGGAATTTGCTGCTCGTGCATGACTACATATGTTGGACAGCAGTGAGACCCTTTCTTGCCCTGATCGACATTGGGGGACGAAACAGATTCCTGTAAGTGTCCTCGTATTGGGGTGTCTCTTCCTGTTCACATTTTTCCAATCTAGTTCTCCTTACTCCTCATGCAAATGCAGTCAGAGGGAGAGGGTGTATTTTTATTTGATGGGCTGAATCCCCTTCTTCATATCAGAGTACAGCCTTTTTGACTCTGGCAGGGTGACAGAGTGGAATTCACACACATGCAAACACGTGCCCTATGTGATCCTGCCGCTTCACACGGCCTGCTGCGACTCCCCACAGGAGAACAGTAATGCATGGTTTCCTTTGATCCCACTACAAATAACTTGCAAATGTAAGCAAATGAAACAGTATGGGCAGGATCAGAGGAAGAGAAGAACTACTGGTCAGAGCCGTGAGAGGCCCTTCAAATGGTCAGATGTCCCTGCTGCGCTGGAGCCCGGCAATCAGTCTCCTTTTGTAACAAGTCGGAATTTCCCAGCATATCACCAGCTTCCAACGGCACCCTTTTCCAGTCTCCAACATTACAAGCTAATGTGTAAACATCTGGTCTGCAGAGACAGCCCCCACTCTTACTGCACCCACACTCCCCATGAATCAGAATATCACTGCCTTTATACTTTTCTTTGACGAGTAATGACTCAAGTCTTCATCACAGCCACACTCTAATTTTGGGCAGCGTGTCTGAGATATTTGTTGACTCAGGTTGAATTCACGTTTCATCTTTAGGTTTCTAGGTTGGGTTCAGACAGAGTTTTATTGGGTTACAGCAGGTTCAGGCACAATTTTGTCGGGCTACAGTTGGTTTCAGACAGAATTTTATTGATCTGCAGTCAGATTCAGACAGAATTCTGTCAGGGTACTGTTAGTTTCAGATGGAATTTTGTTAGGATAAAGTCAGGCTTGGACAGGATTTTTTGTTGGGCTTCGTGTATCTTAGGGCAGAATTTTGTTGGGATACAGATGGATTTTGTTGGTGTACATTCAGGTTAGGATACAGGTTTATACAGATTTCTGTTGGGATACAGTCAGGTTTATACAGAATTACGTTGGGATACAGTCATGTTTATACAAAATTCTGTTGGGATACAGTCAGGTTTATACATAATTTTGTTGGGATACAGTCAGGTTTATACAGATTTCTGTTGGGATACAGTCAGGTTTATATAGATTTCTGTTGGGATACAGTCAGGTTTATACATAATTTTGTTGGGATACAGTCAGGTTTATACAGATTTCTGTTGGGATACAGTCAGGTTTATATAGATTTCTGTTGGGATACAGTCAGGTTTAAACAGAATTGCGTTGGGATACAGTCAGGTTTATACATAATTATGTTGGGATACAGTCAGGTTTATACAGAATTATGTTGGGATACAGTCAGGTTTATACATAATTATGTTGGGATACAGTCAGGTTTATACAGAATTGCGTTGGGATACAGTCAGGTTTATACATAATTATGTTGGGATACAGTCAGGTTTATACAGAATTTTGTTGGGATACAGTCAGGTTTATACAGAATTTTGTTGGGATACAGTCAGGTTTATACATAATTATGTTGGGATACAGTTAGGTTTCTACAGAATTTTGTTGGGATACAGTCAGGTTTATACATAATTATGTTGGGATAC
The DNA here is from genome assembly GCA_021613375.1 of Megaleporinus macrocephalus. NCBI lineage: Eukaryota > Metazoa > Chordata > Actinopteri > Characiformes > Anostomidae > Megaleporinus > Megaleporinus macrocephalus. Next base: position 39,256,870 of record CM038703.1, read on the forward strand.
AGTCAGGTTTCTACAGAATTTTGTTGGGATACAGTCAGGTTTATACAGATTTCTGTTGGGATACAGTCAGGTTTATACATAATTATGTTGGGATACAGTCAGGTTTATACAGATTTCTGTTGGGATACAGTCAGGTTTCTACAGAATTGTGTTGGGATACAGTCAGGTTTATACATAATTCTGTTGGGATACAGTCAGGTTTATACAGATTTCTGTTGGGATACAGTCAGGTTTATACAGATTTCTGTTGGGATACAGTCAGGTTTCTACAGATTTCTGTTGGGATACAGTCAGGTTTATACAGATTTCTGTTGGGATACAGTCAGGTTTATACAGATTTCTGTTGGGATACAGTCAGGTTTCTACAGATTTCTGTTGGGATACAGTCAGGTTTCTACAGAACTCTGTTGGGATACAGTCAGGTTTCTACAGAATTCTTTTGGGATACAGTCAGGTTCAGAATTCTGTTGGGATACAGTCCAGTTCATACAGAATTCTGTTGGGATATAGTCAGGTTCAGATAGAATTCTGTTGGGATACAGTCAGGCTTATACAGAATTTTGTTGGGATACATTTATGTCAGGGCAGAATTTTGTTGGGTTATAGCTGGGTTCAAAAGAAAATTTTCCAGGCTTGAGCCGGTTTAAGCAAAATTCTGTTGTAAATTAATCTTGTCAGACAGAATTTTTGCATGCTACAATATGCCGTTGTCCAGATGCAGTCGAATTTTTAATAAACTTTTTGGAGTTTAGAACTATAAGGATACATATGTCTTCAGAGAGAATTTTGTAGGAATACAGTTGGGCTCAGAATTCTATCAGGATACACAAGGAATTTTTGCAGGCTAGAGTTGAGTTCTAACAAACAGTTAGCAGGCTATAGCTGAGTTCGAGTTACAGTTGGATTTGGGATAAATTGTGTTGCGTTGCAGTGAGATCAGACAGAATCTTGTCAGTATGCAGTTAGGTTCAGAAAAAGAATAGCTGGGATACGTTTGGATTCAGTCCGAATTTTGTTGCTGGACAGCTGGATTTGAACAGAATCTTGTCAGGCAGTAATTGGGTTCGGTCAGAATTATGTTGGGCTGCAGATGTGTTCAGTGTAATGTTGTTGGACTATAGTCGGGTTTTGACAGATGGTGTCCAGTAGTGCAGATATAGATTTTGTCTCCTACTAAAATACATATATCAGTGGGGGTCTTTTGACAGGCTTTTATAGTTGAGGACAAACTGTGTCCAAAGTATCTTTCCCTGTAGGTACCGTCTCCTGCATAAGGACAACACAGCACTTTAGCATTCATGGGTATGTGATTGATGCTGTCTCATGGAGCTTTGTAGTTGAAGCTGAAGCGACCCGCAGGCTCATCACTCACACACAAAAAGTGTCATCACTCACACACCACCCCAGGTGACTGACCTGAGGCTGATCTCACTGCAGGCCTTAAAGAGAATGTCCGCCTGCTAGGCTGGAGTGGACACTGGACGGTCGACCGCAGGAAAAGCTGCATTGTTGTTTTTATAATTCAAGGCACACCACCCACCCTGTGCAAGCACATAAAAGGCAGGAAATCTTATAGAACATGGGCCTGGGATATCTGAAGTTATATGGATAATAGGGATAATATATTGCTATCTCAACGTTGGCCTTCGCCATGCTGCTATAGTTATATTCTGCATTATGAGCCCTCTAATCAATCACTGAATGTTTTATTATGAGCTATAAGTATCCTAACCAATCACATAAACAGGTCACCCATGTGTTTATATGAATTATAACATATAATTGTGCTCTAACAACAGAATAAACAATATAGTGTACTGGGTGGCTCTGATGGGTAGTAGTCTTGAATATTCTCATGGGTGCCTCAATGACACCTGGGTGTGGTAGCATTTATGCTATAAACATTATAAAAGATGAAGGAAGGATCACAAGCTAGCACTTTGAAGTTGTAATCATGTTTGTATGTTTACTAGAAAGAAATTATTAGAAGGATTCTGTTGCAAATGGCCAATACCATTTTATGTCCTGCTGTCTACAAAAACAGAACAAGCTGTTTACTGTGAGACTGTGTGTCCAGTGAAAAATTGCAGCCAGTGATCAGCTGCATTGCTAATGGAAGCCACGACTTGTTAGTGAGTTACTGGTCAGTGTCTGAGACTGCAGGTGTTTCCTCTGTGGGCCCTGTAGCTCTGGGGCAGTCTGGCCCTCTCACAGTGAGCAAACATCAGCAGAACAAACTGCAGAGAGACAAGAATGTGAGTGTGATGTGTAATGATGCCCAGCTCCCAGCTACAGCACTACAGTTCGTTCCCAAGTTCCCATACTCACCCTCATTTCACTCCACTGCTGAAACACATAACAGCAGCAAGCCTTATCAAAGGTCACTCTGGGTGCAGGAGTTGAGCAATGCCTCGGTTCGGTGGTAAAGCACTAGATGAGAGAGATATTAAACCATAATACCATCAGCATTCACTGAATGTGAACAAAGTAAAAGAGTGAAATCACCCACAACACACAAAGTCTGCAACAATAATATAATATTTATTTTTATTAATATTTGTTGCAAAGTATATCACAATATGCTTATGTGCATTACTGGAAGAACACAGGCCGACTCCACGTTTCATTATAGGAGCATGCTATTTATTTATCTTGTTTAACTGGATTTAGTGCAGTATGGTAAACATTATTTAAATTATTAATCAAATTTAAATCAGTACCTGCGTTCCATTCCACAGGGTCCTTAAGCAGCACTGTTATATTCCATACCCGCTGTAGCAGACCGCGTCAGTTAAAGGGACCTTCGCTTGATAAATGCCTTCATTCCGAACGTCCTACAGCATCATAATCAAACACGCACCTTCAAAAGATGTGCAGTGACTGATGGTTAAGCTTTCCTGTGAAGTGATAAACCGCTGTTTGCTACTAGTGCAGTTTATAGGTCCCTTCCAATAGAACCCTTTCAATCCCTACGGGTTGGAATCACCCTGTGCAGATCACTTAGTAGGGAAACACTAGGGTGGTTGGTGTGTTGTATTTGTAGATGTTGATAGTATTTTTTGGACATTAAAAGAAAAACAAAACATTGTGATGCATATTGCTTAGCTTAAAAAAATATCTTGAAGTAGTGTGAAGTTATGTTTTTACCATATCGCCCACTTCTAAGTGTATGGGTGGCTTTTTTGATGTTTTCTTTGCTAGACCTTTACATTACATGATGGCATCAGTTGCAGAATTTGTCACGTTATGTAGTCGCAAGTTTTGCTTGCACCATTTTTCATGTTTTTTGATTATGGACGTGCATTTGAGCTGACATTATTATTTATTTAGACTTCTAATAACATGAGCACGTTATTTTCTACACCAGAAATTTTCTCCACAGTGGAAGATGTTTCTGGACCTAGCTAACCTCAGCTAGAGTGGTTAGCCTAGATAGCAGTAACAGCACGTTATCTCTGTCTTCTCAATCTTATCTTTCCCTCGTTACACAGCTTTAGTGGCAAAGTGTAACATTATATACATACTTACTCACAAGAACGAGCAGAAGTGTTGTGTTTTACAGAAAACGTTAAATTGCTGTTTAAAGGAGCGATATGTAAGATGGTCTAATCTTTAAATTTAGATTTCACACAGTCCCTCTCCCCCCTTTCCACTGCTCCACCTGTTTACTTATCATCAGTTTTGCTGCTATTTTTGCTAATTGTTTTAAACCTGTCATCTTTCTAAGAGCGGGCATGCATCCACTCATATGGTGGCAGCAGGTGGTCTACTCCTACAGTCACTCACTTTCGCCTTTTCATGTAGTACAAGGTATTACAAGACAGGATGGGCTGGGACTAGCATGCTAACTTTCATAGATATCGCTACAACATGATCCTTTGTGATGCTGTTAAATGTGTTATTTCTTTTCACATTCATTTTATTGGTAATTAATTTTGGAATGTTTGAACCTGGACTGCTTACATCATTTACATACTGCTCCTTTAACGGAACTGTTTCCTATGATGGGATGGAACAAGTCCCTCAAATGATGATTTCAGTAGATGAATACAGGCACCTTGAACTATTAACCAACATCCCAGTTTTTAATGTCATGTTTAATGACAAGCATGTGGCACAGAAGCAGCATTAACAGATACTGCTTCATCAGAAAGGGTTAAACTAAACTAGTACATTTATTTAGAAAACACGGAAAGGACACATGCCTCAGTGAAAGATGAGCTTTTTCTGTAGCGTGGTGACAGCACGTCAGGGGGGCTAAATGCGGTGTCATAGGCCGAGGGCTGCAGGGTGCTGGGCTGCGGAGCGCCTGGGTGTGGCGATGGCTATTGTCCATTACGTCCTCGCTTCGCTGAGTTTGTCCGCAGGGTCTTTGCTATAGGGCCCCTGGAGGTGAGAGGTCACAACCAGGCTAATATAATTAAATCTGGCCTTGGAAGGGGAAGGAGATCCAGAAAACAAGTGCCTGCAGATTCCTTCTCCCACTACTCTGTACTTATACGTAAGTGTTGGTCGACACAGATAAAGTCTAGCCTTGCATCACATTTCTCGGTGAGCGGAGATTCCCTTTTTTAGACAAGGAGTGGCTTCAGTAAGTGCTTTGGAAAACAGACCCATGCGATTGCGCTTTAATTTTACGATGGTTTGCGAGGTCGCAGCATGGAAATGATTTTGTTGCTGTGTGTAGATCAGGGTGTGGAGTAAAGCCTGAGATGACTGTGGAGAGGATCCCTGCTCCATTGGCGTCTTTTCAACTGCGGGGTTATTGTTCCTGTGGTTGATGGTTTTATGGTAGTTTATCGGGGGACGAGCAGGAGGAGGGGGAGCCATTAAAGGGCCCATATAATGGAAAAAAACTCTTTTTAATGGAAAGAGTTTGCTGTACTGTGTCAACATTGGCCAAGTCTTTAAGAATAGAAGTCCTTCTCAGACCATATAGTTCATATATAGAATCTGCAAAAACAATGTATCTGTTGAGCTTGTTATGGTTGCAGTATCGTAATGAAGAACATATACATATACCATCCATTTAGTCTGTAACAGTTTACTCTTCCAGTTTGCTCTGAAGTGATAAAGAGTGTCGATACTGCTGTTCTGCGTTTCAGCTCAGAGTGCTTGAGGCAAAATAGAGGGAAGACAATCAAAATACAAATCATTCACATACCATTGTATGCAAAAGTTTGGGCACCCCTGCACAAATGAGAATGCACAATTACTGTTTTAGTCTTAAAGGCAGTAACAAAAATGAAAACCTGTATAATTATTAGGAATTTATAGTTTTGTAAAGTACATTTTTAGTATGTAAAGTCATATAAACATCAGTGGATTTCACAGACAAGCAAATAAAATACAGGGCAACTTTTTAAAATTTTAATTCACAAATGATATTGTGGCAGTTTTACATTGAGCCGCTGACTTGCATGGCGCAATTGAATTAATCAACTTATTCTGACGTTACTGGCATTGCATATGCAGCTAAACAGCAGTTCACCACATCTGTATGTGCAGATAAACAGATAAACTAACACAGTATTGTGTGGAACTGACTTTACCTCAGGAGGTGGCAGGCGAGGCTGTCAGGGCTGGAGTAAGCAGTGGCGATTTACTCTTATGAATCTTTTATGATGCTGCTTTTGTTGTTGGGGAAAAAAACAGAAGTCAAGAAAGTTCAGGACTGTTTCTCGAGAAAGAGCATCCAGGGTGTTTGTGTTGAAAGGTGGAAGCATTGTTCTTCTACCCCCTCGTTGCTCTTTGTAAAGTTGAAGGGAACTTTATTGTGACAGAGTCAATAAAAGACGTTTGATGGCAGCAGAATTGCCACGGAGCAAAAATTGACCAAGTGGCGGTGATGAGCTTCACTATTTGGTATTCATTGCGAGTCTGTACACTCTTAATAATGTTTTATGCATTCAGAATAGCTTGAAAAAAAAGCACTGGAATGTTCCTCTCAAGCCATGACATTCTTTGATCAGAGATAACGGCAATGTGATACTGGCAAGCTGCCTTGGCTGCAGAATCCACAAACCTGCAGGGACGGACACACCCAGACAGGTGTAGTGCAACAGAATGAGGTAATCTGGAGGTTCTCTGACACAGTCTTGTGTGCTGAAGGTTAGGTAGCCTATATACAAGAAACAGATTGCCCATAGTGTCAGAAACATCCAGAGACCGCATGTAGAAGAAACACACAGGTAGTGCTGCCTCAGGCCACATAGAATGGGCTAGATCTGTTAAAGCGATAATAAGCTTACACAACTTTCCACCAGTTTACCCCAAATAAAGCTGATCAGCTGAGACATGTTTGGTATCCCAAGTTTGTTTTCTTACATTTGCACTGGAGTTAGAAGGTTAATGTAACTAGGACTGTAGCAAATTTTATATATAGCTGCTGTCTGAATAAAACCTCGTGTCCAAAATGGTTACAAATAGTACTGGAAAAGGAAAAACCTTTGTTAGTCTGTGCAACCAGATGTTTCTTGTGATCGCAATTATTTAAAGTTAACAAACAGAATGTACATTTTTATAAGCTGGTTATGGCAAATACATATTAATAACAGAAAACCTTTTATTTCGACCAGTCATGGATCGACGTCAACAAAGTTCTAACCTCTGACAGGTACTGCTTTTTAATTGCTGTCCATAGACAACAATGAAAAGGAGCACACTCAAGAGTGTGAAGCTCCTAATAGAAGTTAACAGAGTTTGCAGGTCATGTCTTCATTTGGGTGGGTCCCCATTTTGGGGATTTACTTGGTGATGTACTTGGTTTCTGACCGTAGAGGACATAATACTATAAAAAGTAAAGTAGACAAAAATAAAGGCATAATACTGGCTTCAAGATGGCTGATGCTACTGTTTCCAGCTCTATACGGTCTACTCAGGGCTAATTGGTGGGGTATAAGCTTCCAGTACTTGTTATACCCAGCCGATACAGTATGGTGATACAAATCGTTAATATAATGATATATTTCAGTCATTTCATTTAGTCATTTTCATTTTTAAATCATGTAATTATAAATTTGTTGTGATTTATCCGTGCTTGTGGATGTCTGTATAAGGAGCGCTTGCTTATCCAAGGATGTAATAATGCTAATTTCTGCTAGCCCCTTAATGGCTTTTACCTTGTTAAATTAGCATCAAGCTAATAGTTCACTACCACAGAACCTATACCCAGAGCTCTACTCATATATGTAATTGAAATGAAACATCATTATGCGTGGCATCCATTTTCTGCCTTGCTGTTAACGAACTATAGGACTAGATTAGCAACCTTAGGGTATGTTTAAAAGAGTGAATGGCAAAAGCCAAATGTGACATTTCTGTGGATTTTTGTGCTCTCAATATGGTTTCAAATGAATGTAGTAATGGTGTAGTGGTGTGTATTCCTTCATTTAAAACAATGGTTTAAAATCAGTGCTACGCACTGCCGTGCAACTGTTGTGTGATGTCCTTAAGTCTGAATATTACTGGATTAGGCGAGCTGGTTGTAAAAGTCTCATGTAGAAAACTGTTGCCATAAGTTTGGACCTATTTCTTAATATAAACAGAATATGTCATTGGAAACTTTCATTTCCTCAGATACCAGCGTTAGTCTAATAGCAACATTAGCCTTGTAGCCCCAGTGCAAACCTTCAGACACCAAACATGTCTTGGATTGTTGCCTTGATGCTCTGTTGTTGGGGCAACTTGATTTTGATTATTTATAGAGCCATTGCTTTAAGCATACCTAATACAGATGTGGGCTGTGTTGGAGGGGGTAAAAAGCCTGCAGTGTGTTAGTTCTGTGCCAGCTCTAGACCCCCAGTCTGGCTCCTAGCCACCTACCGCGAGACTCCTTTGGCAAAGCTTTAGGAGGGGCATTGGCCAGACTCAAGCACAAGCCCAGGGGAGCCAGGCTGAGGAAACAAAGCGAGACATGGGAAGTGAGAGAGGCGGTTTGCTAGTTGGGATAGCTGCTTATGATGCTGATAGCATGTAAGGATTTCATGTCTTGTTGCCACATTACGGAAGACTTGCAGTCTTTTGATTTATTTCAAGCTTTCATTAAGTGCGTCCCTGTTTTTCAAACAGCACTCCGGCTTTAGGCAGTTTTGATGGTGTTTTTAGACCATTTGCAACTAATTGGAGACATCAAGTATCTCTAAATAAGAGAAAACAGGAAAACAGTTTTTTCACCACTCCTTTTGATGATGATGTTCAAGTGATTCAAATGAACCATAAATTTCAACCAGTTTAGAATTTAATTGGACGCCAGTACAGCTCTTTTGGACTCTTTCGGGTTTAAAATGACATGGCACTGCCTTTTCTTTGTGAGGAGAAATGCTTGCTATGAGTATGTAAACATTGTAGAAGAGTGCTGTTAAAATTCCCTCTCAGAGGAGGCATTTCTGCTCTTGCTCCCAGTCCTGTTGTCCTGTTTTTAATGGCATGTGAATTTGCAGAGGTCACAGGTCAGATATTTAACAGAGCCGTGTTTGAGTTCCAGTCTGAAAGAGTTCCGGTTACTTATGGTATATACTGTTAGTTACTTTGTTCTCTCTTTTGACTCTTCGTTCCTCACCTGTTAGAAGTTAGAGGTGAAGAAAGCAAGCTTTGCAGTGAGATCTGTATTCATTCCCCAATCAGCCACTTACCTACAGTACCGGTTTTGACTTACACAGCTGTCAAACATTTTCCCCGCCAGATTGATGTGAATCAAAACAGCGATCGTAAACCGCCCCGCTTTAGACCCCATGCGGGAGTGTTAGCATATGCGCGTGAGGCCGCGGGTGTAAAGTTGATCGCTCTGTTTGGAAGGAGCTCTGCAATTATTGTATTTACAGGCGTCGTTTATTACTTCGTATCAAAGTTAAGCCCTGTGTGAAGCACCTTTAAATCAATACCTGATGTTTTCCATTGTGTGGCAGCCTGGCTTTCTTCCCTCACATCTCCCGCTATTTCGCCTGTTGCCATGCTTTGCGTCGCTCTGCGCTCAGGCCCTGAATAAAAGGCATCTGCAAAGCAAATAAATAATGCCATAAAAATCCTGCAGTGTTTTGCCAGCCAGCAATGGCCTGGCATGGGTAAACTCTTCCCACTTGTTTAATTAATGCGGGGGAGAAAGGAGGACTATGGGGAGAGGAGAAGGGAATTTGGAATTCGGATCATCATTTCCATCGTAAAATGCTTTAGATGCCAAAACCTGTGCAATGGGGCAATACGATCTATTGAGGGGTAGAGTCTTCCTACAAACTCTGTTCCTGGACAAAAGTGGGGTAATTAAAAAAAAAAATAGATAAAAAAAACAAGATTCTGTGTTTTGTTGAAGAGATTTGAGGAAATGTGATTATATTCACACACATATACATATATAGACATATAGCTTTAATATAAATGTATACAGTATACCCTATAAACCAATATAATGCTATGAGAGTAACATGTAGTTATTTAATAAAACTGTATGACTTTTGTAGTCTTTTTTAAATTATTTTTTTGGTCCATTAGTCCTAAAATGTACACACAATTTAACAGGTACTTTCAAAGTATGTAACAATTTTGTTTTAACAGCGGCGATATGTGGAAATACTGCTGTATGGTAAGACAACCAATGATTGTCATGTTCCAGAAGCATGCTGACAGGGACATACTATGATTTATGTGTTTGATTTACAAGAGTTGTTTAGCAGTTGATGTATGAATAATGCCACAAGCAAGCTAAAGCTCCTGTGCACTGACATGACATTACATGAATTAACTCCAACATGAAACTACAACAATATTATTATATACCAATATTACATACCAACACCAGCTACTCAAACTACTATATGAAGCATGCTTGTTTGTGTGGGGTATTTTTTTAAGGTTGCCAGTCAGATGATGTTAATTCAGTGCACAGCAGTTTTAGCTCACACTTAGCAGTGTTGACCCATTAACAGCCTCATAATTTGGAGGATCAAGGAGCGTTTGGAGGAAAGATTTCCGTATGGCAAAGCGTAGCAGCTTTAAAGCAGTTTAGTTCAGCCATTTTCCAAAACACCATTCATATTTCCTATAGAGAAAATCAGCTTAGACTCAGAGTCGGGCAAGATCACAGAACGACAACGCAACTGCAGAGATCTATCACAAGTAAGGCTGAATAAGTTGTGGAGTTGTGAACTAATCTTGTTATACATACTATTACTTTCCATGAATTTGGCTCCAGGCTATTTTGTCTTGGTGAAGAAGATCTACACATCAGTTTCAGACCTGAGGTTTGAACGTTGGATGTAGTGTGTCAGATGTTATTATATGCTAACAACTTTAGTTTAAGACAATGTTGAATAATGTTGAATAATGGGATATATTTAAATGTGCAGCTGACTAAAGGTACTCCTGTTTCCTCAATATAAACCTGATTAGGTGTAAGCTCTGCAATGCCTTTATGTGTTGCAGTATTTTCTGCTGATACACGTTCACGCTTGATATATAGGTGAATGCACTTTCGTCATCCTATTTTAGCTAAAACACCAAAAACATACTTTACTTTTATTGTGAGCTGCATTTTTTCAAAGTCATTTTGGTCCATTAATACAAAAATGTACATACACTCTAAAGCAGAGGTCACTAATAGGTGGGCCGCCGATAAACTATTGAGAATGTTTTAATGTTGACAGGATTTCTTTTAAGCTCTACCTGTCTTTACGGGCTTCGCAGCACAGTAACCTCACAAACCAATCAGGTGCATCGTAAGATCTCCAAAGGCGCTCCTCAGCCAATCAGACCTGCGCAGATTTGGAAGTGCGCCACGCACACTGGCGAGGTACGAAGCGAGACGCAGCAGTCGGAGTATAAAGTGAGTCAGAGAATAAAGCGAGTCGGAGTATAAAGCGATTTGGAGTATAAAGCGAGTCAGAGAATAAAGCAAGTCGGAATATAAAGCGAGTCAGACAATAAATCGAGTTGGAATATAAAGCGAGTCTGAGTATAAAGTGAGTCGGAGAATAAAGCGAGTCTGAGGATAAAGCGAGTCAGAGAATAAAGCAAGTCAGAGTATAAAGTGAGTCAGAGAATAAATCGAGTCAGAGAATAAAGCGAGTCAGAGAATAAAGCGAGTCGGAGTATAAAGCGAGTCGGAGTATGAAGCGAGTCGGAATATAAAGCGAGTCGGAGAATAAAGCGAGTCAGAGAATAAAGCGAGTCTGAGTATAAAGTGAGTCGGAATATAAAGCGAGTCTGAGTATAAAGCGAGTTAGAGAATAAAGCGAGTTAGAGAATAAAGCGAGTCAGAGAATAAAGCGAGTCGGAGAATAAAGCGAGTCAGAGAATAAAGCCAGTTGGAGAATAAAGTGAGTCAGAGAATAAAGCGAGTCAGAGAATAAAGTGAGTTGGAGAATAAAGCGAGTCGGAGAATAAAGCGAGTCGGAGAATAAAGCGAGTCAGAGAATAAAGCGAGTCGGAATATAAAGCGAGTCTGAGTATAAAGTGAGTCGGAGAATAAAGCGAGTTAGAGAATAAAGCGAGTTAGAGAATAAAGCGAGTTGGAGTATAAAGCGAGTCAGACAATTAAGCGAGTCGGAGTATAAAGCGAGTTAGAGAATAAAGCGAGTCGGAGTATAAAGCGAGTCAAACAATAAAGCGAGTCGGAGTATAAAGCGAGTCGGAGAATAAAGCGAGTCAGAGAATAAAGCGAGTCGGAGAATAAAGCGAGTCGGAGAATAAAGCGAGTCAGAGTATAAAGCGAGTCGGAATATAAAGCGAGTCGGAGTATGAAGCGAGTCAGAATATAAAGCGAGTCGGAGAATAAAGCGAGTCAGAGAATAAAGCGAGTCGGAGTATAAAGTGAGTTGGAATATAAAGCGAGTCGGAGTATAAAGCGAGTCAGAGAATAAAGCAAGGCGGAGAATAAAGCGAGTCAGAATAAAGCGAGTCGGAATATAAAGTGAGTTGGAATATTAAGCGAGTCGGAGTATAAAGCGAGTCAGAGAATAAAGCAAGGCGGAGAATAAAGCGAGTCAGAGAATAAAGCGAGTCGGAGTATAAAGTGAGTTGGAATATAAAGCGAGTCGGAGAATAAAGCGAGTCGGAGTATAAAGTGAGTCGGAATATAAAGCGAGTCGGAGAATAAAGCGAGTCGGAGTATAAAGCAAGTCGGAGAATAAAGCGAGTCAGAAAATAAAGCGAGTCGGAATATAAAGCGAGTCAGACAATAAAGTGAGTCGGAGTATAAAGCGAGTTAGAGAATAAAGCGAGTCGGAGTATAAAGCGAGTCTGAGTATAAAGCGAGTCAGACAATAAAGTGAGTCGGAGTATAAAGCGAGTCGGAGTATAAAGCGAGTCAGACAATAAAGTGAGTCGGAGTATAAAGCGAGTTAGAGAATAAAGCGAGTCGGAGTATAAAGCGAGTCAGACAATAAAGTGAGTCGGAGTATAAAGCGAGTTAGAGAATAAAGCGAGTCGGAGTATAAAACAAGTCAGAGAATAAAGCGAGTCGGAGAATAAAGCGAGTCAGAGAATAAAGCGAGTCAGAGAATAAAGCTAGTGGAGAATAAAGCGAGTCGGAGAATAAAGTGAGTCGGAGAATAAAGCGAGTCAGAGAATAAAGCGAGTTGGAGAATAAAGCGAGTCGGAATATAAAGCGAGTCGGAGTATAAAGTGAGTCGGAATATAAAGCGAGTCGGAGTATAAAGTGAGTCGGAGTATAAAGCAAGTCAGAGAATAAAGCGAGTCGGAGTATAAAGTGAGTTGGAATATAAAGCGAGTCAGAGAATAAAGCGAGTCGGAATATAAAGCGAGTCGGAGTATAAAGTGAGTCGGAATATAAAGCGAGTCGGAGTATAAAGTGAGTCGGAGTATAAAGCAAGTCAGAGAATAAAGCGAGTCGGAGTATAAAGTGAGTTGGAATATAAAGCGAGTCGGAGAATAAAGCGAGTCAGAGAATAAAGCGAGTTGGAGAATAAAGCGAGTCGGAATATAAAGCGAGTCGGAGTATAAAGTGAGTCGGAATATAAAGCGAGTCGGAGTATAAAGTGAGTCGGAGTATAAAGCAAGTCAGAGAAAGGCTAACTCAATGGTTCATTCCACAATGGACATTACTAAGAACAAATACAGGCTCACCTTCATATATATATGAGAATGACCCTGACACCATTTCCGCCCAGATTTAAAGACAACCAAGAGCTCACTTCTCTCAAGACTCAGAGGAATACAAGACGAAAATAAACTTTTAGTGTGCATTTTATTTACTGTTTCTATAAATAAACACTCAAAAATGCACTTTTTTCAAAAGCATGCTGTATTTGAATGTAGCACTTGTTTTTATTTGAAATGAGTAAAAAAGTTTTATAATTAATTAATTCAGTTCAGCGTTTAAACAGTAAATAATTAAACAGCTCTAAAGGAGACCACAAAAGGTACTTTCAAATGTGTCAAAATGGAGATGCAAGCAATCTGTGGAAATGTTACTGTATAATAACACAACAGATGATTTCCCTTTTGCCAAGTATGATTTATGTAAGTACAGAAGAGAGTGGTGGTCCCAGGGCAAACACAGCTTTACAGACCTCGTAAAAGTGTTTCCTCAGGAATGGGCTTTACACTAGAGTAAACAGCAGTAGCATACAATGCTGGTGAGGGGGTGGGGGGATGGGGGAACCGAGCAGACAGGACTCCAATTGCAAAGAACCCCCAGACAGGTGTCAGGTGTGGCTTAACTATCAGCGGACTAGACTGTGCCATAACTATATCCCATAATAATAGTCAAGGTAGGCCAGCTGCAGGACTAACTTTAGCGTAGACGCGCCTTTAAGCGTGCAGAGAATGGGAGGCATGTAGGAGTGAAGAATATATTGATGAATCTTGGTGCGTCAGCCTGAACATGCATCTGTTTCAGAATGTTAGAATCAATTACACTGCATTATATATTTTATCAATTCTTTGTTTATATTTATTACATTTCAATAAAGCATGTGTCATAGTCTGGCCATTCTCAGGCTGTTTTAAACTCACTAACTTTCAATTCATTTCAGAACATCTAATATAATTTCCAGCACAGGTTCGCTCCCTGACAGAGCAGGCCTATGGGGTGGGGATGCGCTAATTATATATTATACACTAATTATAGTAAATGTTAGCTCTGCAACGTCTAGCAGTAAGCCTTAACCACAGACCATCCCCATTTATTGGCCCTTAAGGGGGCAGCAGTCATATTTTTACTGCCTTACTGTCACGAACAACTTGGACTTGTATCTTTAACACGATGAAGCCTAATTATTGACATATTATCATTAATATGTGTACTAAGTGTATTAAGTGACTGAGCTCTCTACCCAACATACTTTTTGGGGAGAGTGGGTGTTCATACTGCAAAGAAACCGATGTCTTTAAGTGACCCAAAACCCTGAACAGTCTTAGAGTGCCTGTGTTTAAGCCCCCCCTGGATAAGTACAAAATCCTATGATTGGTCAGCTCGCCCAGTCTGCTCTGTCTGGTATCTTGCTACAAGTTCTGCCCCCACACCGCTTCGGCTTTTATACACTGGCATCAGTTCTGCTGCATCAGTTTGAGTGAGAGTGTGATTCTGAAAGTCAGGTAGAACACGTTGGTAGACCTAGTCCACCTTCGCAGGCTAGACTGGAGTAGGACCTTTCAGAGTGAATGTGTACTTATCCAGATCTGTGTATGTTGTGTCTGGGGGTGCCAAGCTTGGTGGTAGGTAGGCAAAAATAAATTGTGTTATGAGATGACATCACACTGTAACAGGGAAAGGGTAGGAATTCCAGCAAAGCATTTTAAGCAGCTGAGAAAAGTAATTTCTCCTTCTAGCTTTACAACTTTACAGACTGTTTACATGCCCAGAAAGCTACTATAGGGAAAGAGAGAAATTAGAGGGTTCCCTTTAAAGGCTAAGAAAAGCTAAGAAAAATCCTTTCCAATGAGATTTTGAAGGTGGGAGCAACTTTGGAAAAACTACTACTGATTTGGAGTGGACCTTTGGAGTCAGCTTTGTGATGATTACAGGGCTATTCATTTATCATTAGCTGACGGATGCTAAAGGAAATTGGTAGGCTATTGTTATTACTCTGATAGGAAGCTGAATATTTAATTTATGTGTGCTCCAGATCAGGAGGACCCTTACCTCAGTCTGTCTTCTTTTCACAGGCTGAGGGTATATAATATTTGTTGCTGAATTGCTCATTTCTTTATGAATTTGATGTGTAAGAGGTGCATAATTATGATAGCATGGTTTTCCAGCAATCCAGACACTACAGGGATTCCCATTGGTTGTATAATGTATTTTTGCAATGAATGCTGGGTATTGTAGTAAGAGAACATTGGCGACAATGTAACAAAAACCTGAATCATGAATTCTTAGAAATCGCTGAGGCTGGATACAGTGCTGGCCGCCGAATATGGACTAACATGACAAGTAACATCAAACTAGTTTAGGCTGCAATGCCTATTAAAGCTAAGAGTTCCAGTGAGTATCAGACTCCGGCTTAAGGAGATGTTAAACACATGGTAAGCATTTCCAAAGCATCTACAGTGTACTATTAAAATAAAGTGTTACTCATAATTCAGTACAGTTGGATAAACAATGACTTGGACTCACGAAGTACCGATGAAAAGCAGATGTATTGTTTGGAAAGGCTAATGTTTGTTTGCGCGTGTGAAATTCTAATATAGCTCCCTTCTGATCTCCCCTGTTCAGCCAATCTAATCGACGTCCTGCGCTCCCTGGAGTTGTCCGAGCGCATGGAGGGCGTGTCTGTGGAGGCGGGGCTGTGCCCCCACAGGAAAGAAACAGAGGGAGCGGATATGGCATTCAGGATAGACAAAAAGATTCAGCTCAGTGCTCCCACCAAGCAGCTCTTCCCAGGTAAGCGCTCACACGGAATGAATGAATAGATTACATAATGTATTGTTTCTGGTTCAGCTGGATTTTATCATGTAGTAGCTGAGATTGTTTCCCCGACGGCCCCTGTTTTTAAAATAATACACTCCAGGAAGCAACAACTATAAAACTGTTTAAACAGAATGAGAGTCATTATAAAGCAAGTGCACTACCAAATGTTTGTCCAGCCAATTAAAGTGATAGTCTGACAAATCAAATTTATGAAGAGAAGCTATGGTGTCTGAAGCTTCTTCAGTGTTGAACTGGTGCTTTGTATACCAAAGGTTTGTCCAATTTAATTCTCAATTACTTTCTGTTTGTCAAACTTAAAAACATAAACAAAGTACAAGTTATCGTCAATGCGACATGTTCCAAAGTTTTAACTCCCACTTCGTTCATTAGGTCTTAACTGACTAGTTAGGGCTGGTTAGGCTGGTTAAGAATAGCCATTAGGAACTGTTTGGTGATGAAAACTCATTACACTTTTTATGATTCTTCAAACTGTGTATTAACAAGTAACTTGAAATCAAGATGAAACAAGCTTATGGCTACAAAAAAATTGTATAGCTAAAAAACACTTTTAAAAGTCTAAATTGCTTCCAGCTTGCAATTTCCACCGTTCAAAACATCATTAAGAAATGACAGTTAAGGGGAACTGTGCAAATCAAGGCATGATCTAAAAGACCAAGAAAACTCTCAGCTTGAACTGCTCGTGTTCTGGCCTGAAAGGCAAAGCAAAACCCCCACACACTACTGTGTCTTAGGCTTGTTTAAAACCATTTCTCTTAGTAATACATGTATAGATGTACAATACATGTACCAGTAAGAACATTATATATCATTAGAACAGATATAAATAATCATACATACGATACAAAGTAATGAATATCATATTTTAAAAGAAGTAGATCATATCTTGAGCTCCAGTTTGAAGAACAAAATGTAGTTCCAGATTTCTCCTGGACGCCCCAGACATTGTATGAATTTATTAAATTCCTGCAGCAGCAATCTTGATTTAGCTTAATGAAGTACTGAGCAGTCAAAGCAGGTATTAGATGAGAACTGTTAATAATACTGGGTTGTTTCCACAAGTAAAAGCTTGGAAAGGGTTAAATAAACACACTGACACATGTAAAACTACTACTTACTGTATTTGAATATTTAAAAAAGTGTTATGCTGAACAAATAAAAGTTAACTGTCTGGAAAAATAGCCTTTTAAATATAATAATGTCACCAAGTGCCTAAAATGTTTGCATCTTATAACAGCAAAGAATCTGCAGAAAGGTTAATCAGATGTAAAGTAAATGTGTCTTAGCATTTACAGAAAAATGTTAATTTTGAAATAGTTTGCTGCAGAGGTTTTGTTTACTTTTCATTCCAAATAGAAAGCAATTTGGCCAGGGGTGCAGTTGTTGCTAGTATGGCAAAATTCTAACTAACAGTTAGCGTTGTGCAAAGATCTTTTTGAGATTACTTAAAAACGTAAAAAGATTATTTATAGTTAAAGGCAAGTGTGCAGGCATACAGGTCACATGATATAAGTTGGTGTATGTTAGCTACCATAGTTGGCGGATTGGCTCACACATGGGGAAGGAGGCAGGGATTGGGTAATTGTTATTGCCACAACACCACTTAAAACTAAATTAGCAAAACTAAGATTGGTTAAATTAGAAAGAGTATGATTCAAAGTTTGGAAACTTATATAAAATATAACTCATATATGACTCATATAAAATATTTATAGAGTAAACAGATGTACTCTGTGTTGGCGGCACACACTATGACCATGCTTTCTGTGGGCTGGTGAATAAATGATAGCTCTAACCCCGTGGCTTTTATCCCTGTGCTTGCAGACTCTGCTTTCCCTGAGGACTTCTCCCTGATGACCACAGTGCGGGCTAAAAAGAACACACAGTTCTTCTTGCTGTCTATGTATGATGAGCATGGTGTGCAGCAGCTGGGCCTGGAACTGGGCAGATCCCCTGTGTTTCTGTATGAAGACCAAAAGGGCCAGCCCACTCCTGACCTCTACCCCACCTTCAAGAAGATCAACCTGGCAGACGGAAAGTGAGTTTTGTAGAGCTAAGTCGTGTTTAAGTAAAGGAGTTGGTAACATTTTTTCCAATAACAGCAAGTTAGAGTAACTCTATATGATTTCCCAAATCAGCATTTAGTTAAATGCAGTTTCTTATTGTGACAGACATTTTTATATTAAGCAGAGCTAGCATGCACAGCTAGCACAAAACAAACAACCCAGAAGACCGTGCAGACCAGATCTGACCAGTACGAACAAGTACAGCAGCAACAATTCAAGATCTACATTTAATGATTGCAGATTGTCATTTAAAATAACCAGAGTCTGTGTTTAATGACTGCAGTTTTTACTGCATTTATTTAATTAGCTTTTTTACTTTAAAATTAAGGGTCTAAATTGAATGATTGCGGTATTTGGGATATTAGTTTGATTTACTTATTTACTGCTAATTTTGTTAAAAATATTATGATGTTTCACATGAGCTTGTTAAAAATGGTAATAAACCAGTTTAGACCCTGTTGCATGAATTGCTTGTGCTAATAACTACATGTAGCCCTGCCGTGGCGTATACTCTGCCCTCCATCGGTATCGGTTATCGGCCAATCGCATTGAAAGGTGATCGGCGATCGGAATTGACCTCAAAAACGCTGATCGGTCCATTTCTAATTTTTACAGTGATACAGTCAAACTATCTCAAACGATGGTCATAAATTTAAGGCGTAGTTCAAACTATCAACATATGTATGTAAATGTAATTACCGAAGGTATAACAGATTTCATGACACAGTACTGTTAGATACATGTTGTTTTTTGGCATCATAGTACATTTTTGATACAGCATTGACCACAACGCTGACCATAACTCTCAGTTGCCAACTATAAGTCTGAATTTTAAAACTGAATAAACTGAGCATTGGAAGCTTGTTTAGAATCAGATCTTGTGTTTATATATGAAGTAAAAGTTCTGCCTGAAATTAATGAAACATACACTGCATGTATTGCTGCACAACCTCCTGTCAGAACAAAAAAACTTGGCACGATGTACACAGAGCTAAAGGTCGAGTAGGGTTTATTAACAAGAGCTGTAATCAAACACAACAGCAAAACACGTACCACCAACACAAAGAGGCAATACGAGATCGTAGTCAGGAGTACAGGCAAGAGCGGAACAGGAAGAGCAGCAGACCAGGCAACCCAAACATTAGAGAACGACAGGAGAATAGTCTAGAGGACGGAAATGAAGTTAAAACCAGTAGAGAAAACAGAACCAAGCAACCAGAACCAAAAAGAGCAAAAGAGACGATAAACAAAGAGAGTCAAGCCAGAGGTCAAGACAAGAGTAATAGAAAGACCGCTCAGGATTGCAAACTATGTTTGGCAAAACTTTACAAAGAGTGAATGTGTGTATGTGGTTTAAATGGTATGTGTGTAATGAACTACAGGTGTGTGTAATCAGTATTCCAGTATTCCACACTGGGAAATGGAGTCAGGAAGTTAGGTTGTGTTGAAAAAAAAAGACTGTAGGCGTGACAATTAAAATAAATGTATATTAACGTATAAACAGTGCCACCCCAAGTAATTAGATAATGCATAGTTGAATAATCAATGATATTAATATCCTATTTATATTCTATATGAATACATACTGTTTCTGTGTAAAATTGTTTTAGCTTTGCACAACTACTCTTCATCAAGTTCAAATCATAGTAAGATATTTCCGCTTCTTCTTCCAAACATTAATATGTTACAGATTTATAATCTACACCTTCAGAACAAAATCTTGTCTTTTTTAGAGATTTGAGATTTTAGTGCCCCACCAGACTTAAACAATTATTCACATAAGATTACAAATGCTTATTTATATATATAAATACTTACGTACAATCTTGTTGCATTAAAGACATTAAGAATGTGTTTGTTACTTGTGTAAAGAAAGCGTTACACAATTTTTTCACAAAAAAATCATCTTGTCAATGTCAGCAATGACAAAACACTTTATCACTAGAAGCTACATGCTAATATTACATCCCTGCCATTCCTTATTTCCTTATTTGTTCCTCAGTGAGTGATGTTTCAGGGTCTAAACAGCAGGAGCTCTTATCTTTCTTCCAGTCAAGTGTAATTGATACTAGACTGAGACCAGAATTACCGACTGCTTCTGGGTTCTGGGTTTCATTTCTTGTAAATAAACTGTGGTTAGTGTACATAAACTACTCCTTGAATTGTTTCCCTGTGTCCAAGTGGAGCACATGGGCAAAACATAAACAAAGCATCTGCGGTGATCTCTTTTGACTTAAGTCTGGTGCCTGTGATTACTGAGAAATAATACCTGTTTAATTTTTCATGCACGTCTAAACAGCAATCTTGTCTAATAACACCTTCATTGCATGATGTGAATTCCTGCAGATAAAGAACAGCAAATCTGCTTTGAGTATACAAAAGTTTCTGTGGTCTACAAAAACGTTACGCAACCCTCCCGCAGTCTAAAAAACAGTTGTTCACTTTGCAATCACCCATAACTCTCACAGCCTTACTGACTGAGCAGATCTTCAACCAAAGGCTGCACAACATGGGCAAAACGCTACTGTTATAATTGTATTGTTTCACATTGTGACTGTGAGACGCCTTACAATATAAAATATAGTAGAATATATGAATTAAAATTACTTGATCAGGAGCCCAGTATGAGGGATGCTCAGTATCAAGATAATAATTAACAAGTAGTATATTGTTTATGTTCTAGGAAGAACAGAATTTGTCCTGTTTCCCTGGATAACCTTGCCATCCTCTCTCTTCAGGTGGCACAGAATAGCATACAGTGTGGTGGGCAAATCGGTCACCCTGTATCTGGACTGTAAGAAGGTTCAGACTCTGGAGCTGCTGCGTGGGGACGGACCTGTGGTCAGCACAGATGGGATCACTGTGTTTGGGACGCGACTGCTGGACGCGGAAGTGTTTGAGGTAGGGCTGGGATGGTGAGGCGGGGCTGTGTGCTACCTACCACGATGTAGTTAAGAATGACTTACAGGGTCACAAACCAGGAAAAGCAAACAGAACGCAAACCACCCACAACACAACTGTAAAACAAGCAAAACAAGACTTTGCAACCTGTGATCAGCAGCTCGTGGCTTAAATGCTGCACAAAATGTCCCCTGATTAGATTCAGGTGTATTTCCTGAGCTGGTATTCGGTAGCAGATGTGCCAGAGACCCCCTGACGGATGGCTCCCGACACCCGAGGCCTCCTGCGATGCGTCCGGCCCCATTATCTCTGTAAAGCAATCTAGCCTGTCTCTGGGTACATCATTTATGAAAGTTTAGAGCACTGCAGGAGGATCGGCTACACCATACGGCATCAACATATATTAATAGTGTCCCCTGGTGGTCATAAAGGCAGTTTTCTATTCGTCCCCATTTTGATCAAATTATAAGCATTTAGAAGATCCAGTTTGGCAAAGACTGAAGCTCCCCATCAATGTTTAAGAACCTCTGGGGATACCGAATTCAAATCTCTATATCGCCATAATCTATAAAGGGATATAATCCACTGTCCTTCTAATCAGGAGAGCAGGAGAGGTGGAAGGACAAATGTAATCTGCTTTTAAGGCTTCATTCAGTGCTATAGTATCAGGTCTGTTCTGTTCGTGTGGGGCCCTTTTCCAGGCATCAAATCTCCAGGTCTGTATGATGGTAGCTGACTAGCCTTGGACTTACACTGTGGGAACATTAACAGTAGTTCACAATGTTTGGGAATTCTACTAAGGTGATGTTAATTGGTGAGAAGATACAAGTCTTAAAGCAGACTATGTTGGATGAATGCTGACCCAGCCATGAAAACTTCAATATTACAGCTTTCCTGAGAGAGTGTATAACATAAAAGCAGATATTTTCATTATGAACATTCCTACTTGCATAGTCAGCATGAATGTGGCTTTGGTGATAGATTCTTCTCTCAAGGACAGATCATCTACAGGTAGATCTTGCAGCCTCAGTGGGGGGCTGGACTTACTTGAAGGGAAACGTTGTGTTGCTCCACCAGCTTCCGGTCACTGAAGTTGCCTGTGGCTCCAGAATCGATCAAGGCTGGAACAACAAAACATAAACGATCATATCATTGTCAATAAAGAGAGAATAGTTCACAGAACCCACCTTCAAGCTGAGCTAGGATGCTCAATGTCGGTTGCAAGCATATGCACACCATGACCACAGTAGAGGCACAGGTGTTCTCTGAACCTATGCTGTCTTTCTTCTACAGACAGTCATGGTTTGCTCAGCCCCTTGAGTTCTGTTTCCCTTGCTATAATAGGATGATCAGGAAGAACCACAGAAGTCTCAAACGTCTTCTTTCTCCCAGTAAACCATCCATGTAGGTTGGACTGAACTGGTCCAGGTTCCTGGCCTCATTTGTGGCAAGCCATTTCAGTTTGCAAGTCTCTTAAAACCCCTCTTATAAACAGTAATTAGAGGCGCTTCACTCCAGTCGCTACCTGCTGCTAAAGTGCAGCACTCTAGTGCGTAATCCATCGCCGTGTGATTTCCTTGTTTGATCTCGCATAACTGTGTCCCAAAGTCTGTTCCAGCTCGGAGATGATCAAACACAGCCTTAAACAAAGCAATCAATTGGGTTTCTGGTTTTAGTACTTCCTTGCCTTGGGACCACTGGGTGGTAGCCCTAGCGTTGGCTTTTCCCATTAGTAACAAAATGATTAAAGAATTGTTCTGGATGATGACCAATGTGCAGACTGCACTACATCAGAAACCCTTTACACAAGCTTGGTGAACCACGACACCTTGCCGGCATAGATGCAGAGTGATGAACCATAGGTTCTGCAGTCAGAGCTGGAACTTCCAGAGGGGTCTGATGATGCCTTTCCTGATAATGAACGTGTGGACTGCATTAGTTATTCCAACATCATTTTCTCTATTCTTTCTTTTGTGATGACATTCACTCTTCTTGGAGTCTTTCAAGATGAGAGTCAAACGCAATGTTATTAGTTGCCAGATAAGTACAGAGTTTAACTGAAGACCAACCACATCAACAAATAAGCTAAACGCAAACTTTCCAAAAAACACTAGGCAGGAATCGTAGTAAAGAATAAAACTCTCAGCAGCTCCTGCCTTAAATGCTACACCAAATGTTTTCTTATTAGACTGTTGTGTATTACTTGTGTATTGCTAGAATTCTGGAGATTGTAACCTCTGCTGGTGAGAAGGGAAATTGATGGCAGCAGATGCGACAACCAGGCTGTAACGTTAGCTGAGATCTGTTCATCAGAAAAGAAAGAAGCTGAGTGGTGTCTCATTAAAAATAAGACTTAAAACCATATTTTCGTTAAGTGTTCTTGTTTTACTGATCATTATGACTAAAACATGCTCAGTTCTGTGAATGCTCCACCAACAACCAAAGTTTAGTTTGGGGTTAAGTGACTCATTGGGTGTTGGCTGTCAACCGGCAAACCTCAGGGTACATTGCTTAACCATGGTATCGAAAAAATACTGCTATAGATTGAGGTGACAGAAACAGTGCTGGAGTCAGGGTTGCCAGATTGCCAAGCTGTCACACCAAAAAAACATCAAATGGCAAAAATACATTTTGACATCAATACCTGAGAAATAATTACATTTCTTTTTTTTAATAATCCTGCAGTGAGAAATAAACAGCTTAAAAACTTGTTAACTGTGAGAAAAGTTGATTGAATGAATTTGATGAAGTTGATACTTAAATGGTTTAGCAAATCCTGAAATAGAGCAAAATTTCACAAGTGGGTAGAGAGTGATGTGCCCTTTTCCCTAGAACTGAAATTTGAATAAGAAACTAACATCTGCCTCGAGACAGCCCATCGACGGCAGTATATACTATAATCTTGTAGGATGCCTGCCGTGGCAAAACGCTTTTGCCACAAATATTTGTTTTAGGTTTTTAAGTTTGCTGAGTTGTTTGGCCTTGTCTTTATATGACGTTTGTTGTTTTCTCTTGACAGAAGTTGTGTTGTGTAAACATATGCTTTATAGTGAAGGAGCTGCGGTGTGTTGGTTGTATTTGTATGAATCCAGCTTTCCGTTTGGTGGCTGTAGTTTTGTATCAGGGAGGAAGTGTTGGAATATGGTAGGTGATGATTGTTAGAAACAGGTCAGCGTTTTTGGGTGGGCTGCTCCGCATCATCATGTGAAAAAAAGTAACAGGAATTTGTTCTTTTAAAAAAAAATAGGTCTGAGGTAGTTAGAACAGCTTTAGTCTTAGATTTCACCTTAGCTTCCACAGCCATCACATGACATTGTTTTATATATATTATATATTTTTTTAAATAATTAAACAAACATTTGGACATGCATGATGACACTGTGCACTGTATTGGTATTATTATTTATTATTTATTTTATGTTAATACTGAAGCACATATTTCCCAGAACAACTTTTCATTTGTGCTTTTCCCACAGCGCTGTATTTTAGCTGACTTGGCGCATGACATGTCTATGTTTTTATTTCTCACAGACTTGTTGTGTTGGTAGGTGTTTAACTACACACAGCTGTTTTAAATAAACTGACGCAAAGTGTTGTTGAGCAGGTCTGTGACTGTGACTGGATGACAATCTGAAGAGTTTATTGAATGAAATATGGATTTGGCTTTCATGTACACACTGAGCTGCCAAGCTGCCATACAATGTATAACAGTACACATGACGACAAAGGGATAACATACAGATTTAACTTATTAGTTGTTATTTGTTGAGATAGGAAGGCATTGAGCTCTGACTTTCTTATTAAAGTTTTTGGTGGTGCTGTATATATATATATATATATATATATATATATATATATTATAAGACCTGAACTGAAGACTTTGGAGGGTCCTGGCTACAGGAGCTGTTCAGACTTGTTTAAAGTCCTTTGTTTCCTTGACTTGGGTTATATTTACCTTGTCAGAGAGCTGTTGTGGACATTTCTGTCATGGATGACCTGTGATCGTGGTAAAAGAAATTCTTAAAATGTTACAAAAAAGCAATTTTATGTTAAATGTCACAGTTTTGGTTATAGAAACCACCAAGATTTTGAGTTAAAATTATTTTTTTAGCTTGTCCATGCATAAAGTTGTAGGACTAAGAAAGGCTTACACATAATAATTCTGAAAACACATGTAGGTTCACTGCATATTTCAGATAGCAAATAAAAAATGGACAAATTTGTCTTGCGACCTCCCCCATTACCACTATTGTAAAGAAATTAGAAATTTGGAAACACAAATAGAATTTCCCTTTAAAGTCCCACTCCCTGATTTCTGATTCACAGAAGCATATTATGTGAACAAAAGCATTTGAGTAGAACAGACATTTTAAAACTGAGTGACTTCAAATGCTTCAGACATCAATCACGTCACTGGAACTGGAACATGCTAAAGGTTTTGGCAAGTCTGTCCCTTAGTATTTATCCCCAAGGCAACTCGCACTAGGGAGAGGGAACTCTTCTGTCTGCATTATACTCTCAGGGCTGTCAAAGGTCAGATATTTGAAGAGCATGGAGTTTGTCAAAGCCCCTTTCAACCCGTTGGATTAAACAACTGTGTAATTTGTGGTTGTGGTGCAATTAGGCCTGTGCCTGGCGATGGTTTACCAAGTTACCATGGTATCAGCCCCCAGTGATGGTAAAAACTCTTTTACTACCAGTAAAAGCAGAAAAAAAAGTTGGAAGCGATTACAGACATCACAGCCCGTAGGCTTTGTCTCACAGTTCTCTTCTTTCTTATTAAATTAATTTCACTTTCATGGTCAAATTAAAGAGGATCTGTTATGCTTTTCTAGTTTTTCTCTTTCTGTTAGTGTGCTGTGCAGTTGTTTGTGCGTGTCAGTGCTCTGCATGTTATAAAGTACATGCCAACGGGAGAAACTCTTTCCCACAGAAACCACTTTTCTCAGCTGCCTGAAACGCCTTTCCTGGAATTCTAGATCTTTTCTCTGTTACAAGGTGACATCATCTCATAACACAATCCTTATTGCCTGCCTACTGGCAAACTTGGCATGCCCTCATGCGTCGCACAGAGATTATTAGCTTGCTTACCTGCTTTTTAGGATCAGACTTTAGGTCAAACAGCTGTATGAGATCAGAACTTGTAGCAGGGTGCGTTTCTGGTGGTTGACCAACCAGAACAGAGTGGGATCACTGGGAGGCAGGGCTTAAAGACACAGAAACTCTACCAGAGCGTTTTAGACCGAGGGTGAGTACAGATGTACAGTATGAGGAAAATACTGTTGAGAATGAACATGAAAAATGTTAGTAGCCCCTCAAAATATAACTATGTACACTGAAAACGATGACAACATGCAGCATATATTAAGATTTAAGCAACTCTTACAAAACTTATTAGCATTTATTTAAAGCTATGGTCTGTCTCATATTTACTGGAACAAAAAGTGGTGCTATAACAGTTATCATTAATATTATTGCTATCATTATTATGAAGCACATTTAGTTTCAACCGGCAACTGCTGTCTCTAGAACAGCCTGTCATTTGTTTTAGTCTTTAGTTCTTAATGACTTTTTCATGATCTCTGATTGAGTCTATCCATCTTATTGGGGGTCATCCTTCAACTGCTGGTTATTGATTGTTCCATGAATGCAAAAGCAGTCTAACACTGTCTTCTTCATCGATGGAAAATGTTTTTTTATTTTCTTCATATTGAGCTGACCGTTTGCTCTGTTATTTAACATTCAGCTGAAGCCCCCCCCCCCCCCCCCCCCATGAGTGCTTCAGTATGTGCATTAGCATAGTTTGAGGCTGAGCTTGCTCTAAGTTGACCTGCGTGACTCTAAACGCTTGTCGTTGCTTGTGCAGCTCATTGAAAGGCTAACCAGAATTAGAAAGGGAGCAGAAATCCCATCAGTCATCTGGTCCTCAGGGCTTGTGTTTACGTCTGGAGTAAGTGTGTGTGGTGCAGTGTGTTTGGTTAGCACCCGTCTCATCGTATCTCTCTTTCCCTCAGGACATCAGCCTGACCTTCTGGCCCCATTAGCTGTGCCAGTTTTAACCTTCAGAACGGCGCTGTTATCAGTGTTGTGGTGTAAAGAGATACTTTGCTCAAAAATGGCTAATGTTTTTAGCTAATAATGAAATAATAATGAAAGCATCTGGGGGCCTTCAGCGTTAGGCAAATACTTTCAAGCCAGCTGGTCTCCGCCAGCTTTTATCCATTGCTAGCATGATAAGCTAGCATGTTAGCGTTATGGAGTAAAGGCCCCACGCTTCAGGCCTTCCTCCTCTTTCATCGCCAGCGAAACCAGATGTTTCTGGACATCCGCTGCAGGCCGTGCCACTCCCTCTCCAGCCGCCCCTGCAATAGCTTAATCTCCTGGACCCGTCCCACATCGCAGCTTAACCTCGCAAGCCTCGCAAACAGCTCCCTCCCACCCTCTGCCGTTATTGCCCTACCCCACCCCCCTTAGAAAACTTTCACCTAACCTGCCTCTTCTGTACCACACATGCCTCCAAAAAAGCCCCCAATCCTTTCCAGAACAATCCCAGCAGACCACATAGCCCATCCGCCCGCTCTTTCCATAACACCTCCGCCTGGGCGATGATTAAGAATCTCCACCGCTGTCGAAAACAGGCTTGCGTTGCAACCTCTTCATGCAGAACAACTGTCTGGAACAAATGATGACTAATTCTCCTCGATTACCACAGTCGTCTTTAAACCTCCATTCCTTCAACTCTCGTCATGCTCCTGGTTTAAGCTCACATCACTTAAAAAAAGATGAGAAAAAGGTTGTTAATCAGTATTGTCACATCAAACTTTACAGTACTGAAATCTTCAAAATGTAAATGTAAATGTGCTCCTCAAGCGTTCACAGAATGTTCACAGATGTTTTTTAGGAGTTATGATGCGTCATTCTCATCATCTAATGAATGCTTGAGGATTCCGATATTAGTCCGGTATTTGTTAAATTAGCTATTTTTGAGTTGATTTCAATTCTAAGTGAAATTTTAAGTTAATTGGGTAACTGTGAGGGCTGTAAACAGTAAAACCAGGATTTTTCTTTAGTGTTTTGACCTGTAATTCTCTAGTGCTTTTCTACACCAAAGTGAACGTATGGGAATACACAGTCATACTGTGTGAGTCTTAATGTTTGTCAGCTAAATGTACAGTTTAGTAAAACTGTGGTTTGAATGTAGGGCTGCACCCAATGATTAATCTAATTTTTTATTTTTTTTAGATTAGTCGATTAATCTAACAACAGATTTTTAGATTACACTAATGTGAATGTGTTAGGAATTAGGAATATATATAATGTGTGTTTTAGAGGCACAAATGAGACGTAGCCTACACGCCTCACAGACAAGAACTCGAACGGTTTGTGGACTATATATTTTGGCAAAGAGTCGTTTAAGAAGCAGCTATGTGTGTTTTAAAGTTCCGGTGGTATCAAGAACAGCCTTAGGTTCTACACTGGACGATTAAGAAACGGTTAGCAATGCAACTTTTCAAGTGACACTACTGAAAGAAACATGTTACACGTGTTAATAATCTTAAAATAATCTAATAAGATTAGATAAACAGGTAAACAGGTGCTGTCCTACTGCTGTGTTGATAAAGCTCTATGGGATGTTTGTGCTTTAAGTGCTTGTGTATAGCAGTGGTACTGTTGTGATCATCTCCACTGTGCAGAGCTGACAGAGCACCACACTGTTGTGTTTATGTGTGAAACACTCCCACAACTTTAGATGCACACGAGCGATTGTTAGTAGCTTCAGCTTCGGATTAATCCATGGTTTCGCGGCCATCTTTGGCGTTATGCTAATCAACGTAATTTCATAGTTGATCTGATGCGTCGCCCTATTTGAATGTACTGTTGTTTTTAATTTGGATACGAAACGATTATCTAGTAAGAAAGAATGGAATTGTGAATCTCACACAAACCGTCTTTGTGGCTGCTTAGCTTATCTGAGTCCATGTGAAACGTCCTGTTTTACTTGATGAATGAGAACTTCCACAACAATCACATCAGTATAAAGTATATGTGCTATTACTGTAAGACAACATGCATATAATGCAGGATGATGTAGTATGTTGGACTTTGGTTTGAACTAGGCTGTGCAGGAAGACACAAAAGCACTGTGTCCACTCACTGTCCACTCCATTAGACACTCCTATCTTGCTGGTCCTGGTTGAATATGTGAAGTATGTATACTTATCTGTTGTGGCACAGTTAGTGTCAGTCATCTTTAGTTCTTCATGAGTGTTCACGGGCTGCTGCCCACAGGGAGCTGTTGCCTGGATAGTTTTGCTTGGTGGACTATTCTCAGTCCAGCAGTGACGCTGAGGTGTTTGAGCCAATCACACCAGCACAACACACATTAACACACCACCACCTCGTCAGTGCCACTGCAGTGCTGAGAACGATCCAGCACAAATAATACCTGCTCTGTGGTGGTCTTGTGGGAGTCCTCACCATTTAAGGAACAGGTTAAAAGGGGGCTAACAGATTACACAGGGATCAGATGTACTACAGTCTATAGGTGGACAACTATATGGTCAGTGGACAATGAGTATAAGAGATAGAGGTATGTGTACCGAGTGCAGTGACCGGTGGGTGTATATATATTATAATATTTTATTTTACATATTAAATTAAATGCTAAATTAAAACATGCTATAAAACACTCTATTATTTTATTCTACATACTCTGTCAGTGTGCTCTTCAAACTCATGATCATGAAAGAGTGCTGCAAGAGTGCTCAGTGTTCTAGAAATACTGACCATATGCACATTCTTAGAGTGATTGTATTGCGATCTCCCTTATGCCACATCACCCGCCCCCAGCTTTAGCTGCATCTGGGCCTGTCCACTGCGAGGGTGAGGCTGGTACCATGGGAGGCAAGTGGACAGTCCGTTCCTGGGATGTTTCCCAGGCCCTATATCCAGTGGGGCATCCGGGGGGCCTGTGTTCTGGTCCAGTTCCCTCAGCGTGGGAGAGCGTCCAGCGAGCCTTGGGACTGTGGTCAGGGCTAATGCCTCTATTGCTTCCAGACTGGCTGTGAATTGCAAAAAGAGCTTGTGAGCCTGAACCTTCGTTCTGCATCACACATCATCACGTCTGCGAGGCTGAAGAAATGCCCGAGCCTGTCTCTGAGCTGTTTGTGTGTTTTGGAATGTCGAGTGCTCAGATAAGATCCAGCTGAGTGCTGCTTTGTGTACTGTATGCATATGAGTGCACGAGCGTGTGAGAAAATCTGCTGGTGATATGCCCCAGTGATGAAGAACAATTTAAAGACATGAGGCAACGTAGTAGTACACAGTACGCTCATCTGAGTACATTAAGGGTATCATTGGACGAACAAACTGCATGTATAAATATAAAAGCATATATGTTATGAAATGTTAGAAAACCCCTTAATTTATTTCATTTAAATGTTGAAACAGCCCTTAAGTGAAAGCTGTTCATTCGTAGGAAGACGTTTGTGAGGAGACTAGATGTTAGATCATCTGTTTGCATAATAAAAAAGGAAAGTCAAAGGAAAGTAAGACAAAAAGCAGGAGTTTTTAAACCTATCAATGAAGCTAATTATCATTAAAAAGACAAAGAAATTGGTAGAGACATCTAACAGCTATGTGAGACCTGGTGTAATTGGAATCAGGAGTACTGAAACGATACTCAGTATTGGTATTGATCCAATACTGGCCGAAGTCACTGGATCGAATGTTGGAAGAAAGAAAAGTATAATCTGATACGATTAACAATTAGCATAGTAAACTTGCAATGAATCAGGTACGAAAGCTGCACTTTAAGTGTCATTTCAAATGTCTGATGTTGCTGACGAATCAGAAATGCTGTTAGGAGTTCTCTGTGTGAAAACGTTTACATAAAAAATGACTGCAGTGTTGGAGAACTCGTGTCTTGTAGTTTGCTAAGCATTGCTTCCTTTCGGGAAAATAAATATTATTCCACTGTTTAAGCGTGATGTCATTTAGATAACTAGATTACGCAAAGTGCATCCAGACAAATATGTATTATTAACAGCTAAGTAGTTCAAGAGCAGTTAGAAGATGGTAATGGATTGGTATCAGTATCAGCAGTTCTCACTTAAAAAAAGTTCTGTAAAATGAATAAGTCGTGTATTACACCTTATTCATTATGTTTTAAAAAGAAATGCTTTACTATACTTATATATTCCTTGTGGAAAGTAACTTGTTTAGGGCTGCAGCTATCGATTATTTTAGTAATCGAGTATTCTGTTGATTATTCCATTGATTAATCGAGTCATGTTTTTGCTTAAATTGAATATAGTAAGGTTTTAAAGAAAACACTTTAGTAATTACTTTTATTGAAGTTTATTAGACCTATATATCATAATATCAGTTCAAAAGACTGGCTACTGTACTTTATATTTATCTTGTCCTTATGTTCTGTGGTTATGTTCTTAAGCAAAGCTTAAATCATTTATGGACATAACTAGCTATTACATATAACCACAACTAACATACACGCTTTACTAGCCTTCATCTTAACTCGCCATCACACTGATTTAAGCTAAATGTTGTCGTTACTGTGTGTCACTCCGATGCAAAGAATTTAATTGATGATTTTTTGTAATGGAGTTTCTTGAGGAATCGTTTCAGCCCTAAATTTGTTACACTAATTGCTACTTTTGCTTTACTCCGTAACATTGCCTGGGTAACAATAGTCTATAAAACTAAACCTCATATATGCCCACATATCAGCACAAATTCCTAATCTAATAAGGGGGACGTACTCAAGGTCTTTAGTTTATGCTGTCTAATAAAATATCAGCAAAGCTGAACCCCTGTGTAGTGCTTTGCTGTGCAGTCAGTGTGTAAAGAAAACAGAGTTCAGTCTTTGCAGTCGCTGCCTGTTTGCATCAACATTGCTCTTAACGTCTCTTGCAGAAACAATGATCTTGGAACCAGAATAGGAGCATGCTGTGTCGCAGTGAGCGGTGTATACGTTACATTGCTGCGTTCCAGACAACTGTAAAGTAATTATAGTAACACGTTACCCTCAACACTGATGGCCAGATATTTATGGCTGTGGAGTCTGTATCAGTGTTGGATTTGGAAAAGTGACCAAGCCTCCCTGTTTGGTATCACTTTGATAATAAGAAACCGAAAATGTAACCAACTTTCAACACTGAACTTGTCATGAAGAAATATGTAAAAGCTGAAAGAAGCTAAAAGGAATGGAATCAAGCCAAATAGTGAAAACACTGAATACTGAATAATGTCATTTTTAATAAAGTGGTCTCTGATATTTGTACAGTATTTGTTTTTTTTTGTTCTTCATGTTACATTTGAAATAACTGGCAAATAAAATGTATTGTATTAATAAATTTCATAGCTGCATGTAAATGTGGCGCTGCTGTTTAACCGGTGCGTATTTTCCAGAATAACTTATTTGCAGCCCTCTGAAAAGTTAAAATGTCAAATTGCCGACCCTTAATGCACCCTTTGTGTCCTTGGGCGGACAAGAGTGTAGCGTCCTTTCTCAGATGAGGACGACCTTACTGTGTGCTGTAGGTTGATTTAAAGATCTCTCGGACTGTGTGTTGAGGATCTCTTTAGGCTAAGCGGTCTGTGTTTATCGAGGGTATTGGTGAATTGTGACCTAGTAGGCTTTCACCCAGTGAGATGCTGGCTCCGAATGTGATGACTCATAGACGCTACACTTGTTTTCTGATGAAAGAGCTCTTCAGTGGGAAAGCAGTGGAATGTTCTCTTGCTAAACAAGATTTGCTCTGGAACAGAGGCTGCCAGGACAGCTATGACTCAAACATTATGGCTGCTTGCCAATAGGGGGCATTGTCTACCATAGCAATATTTTCCTGTTGGATGGCCTTACAATGTATGAATGCTTTTGGTGTGTTTTCTAGATGTGTTTCAGGATCAACAGGCCTGCTTCTTTGGTTGCTTGACTGTATGTTTTTCAGGATTTTGAAGTGATTTTAATATGAAATGTATTAAAGTGCGAAATGTCTGTGGATGAACGTTTTGTGTCCAAAACACATTTAAATATTGAGAAAATGTACAAGTCATACAAGTAGCTTTCATTTAGAATATTATTGAACACATAGCTTTATGACCATTCTTGGAATCAAGAATCAAAACATAACCATTGCTGCTGTTGTAAACATGCCCACCTGCACTCTACAGTGGGCCTGTGGTAGTCTCTAGAGTGAGATGTTCCCTCCTAAAGACTAGGAAAAAACTCTTTTGATGATGTGTTGAGGGTTGGAGGAACTACAAAAAACTACAGCTGCTTTAGGGTGGATCTTGGGGTTTGTCATCATTGCAATGGAGTGAATGGTTTACTCAGATGATAGAACTGGAGGTCAGAAAAGGAGGACAACATGCTAAAAGGTGAAGATAGCAAGGTAGCTACCTGTTTAGATATCTTCCCTCAGTTGGGCATTTTTGGTCTGGCTTAAAGGTTTAAAAACTTGTCAAATGTGTCTGTGGAGTGCTAGCTACTGATCTGTGGCTAGACTGGAAATCAAGATTGGTGGAGACCATAAGGGCTTCCAGTGCTGTATGATGTGTTAATGTAGTGCATGCTGGGTGTTGTAGTAAGATCACACAAACATACAAAACCATGAAAATTACAAAAATGATCAGTTCTGTTGAACAAGTATTAAAGTGATATAGAATGCTGTAACGACAAGTAGCATGTTAGTTTTTGGCCGGAATGCCTCTTTATGTATTGCGATATGTTAAAAACCTTTACAAGTCTTCAGGTGTATGATAGGTAGATCTTAAAATCTGCTTTTCTCAAGTTTATTTATAGTTATAGCTCTCACTGTTTTCAGAGAACAACCTGTGAGCAGGACTCGGTCTTGCTCGGTCTGTTTTGGTTAAACCAAATTTACACACATTTTCTTTTATCCTAAATTCAGTATAGTATTCATAATATATAATATGTTTGTGTCTGAAATTTTCTTCTTTAATCTTGCTGGGGCTACAAGTACAAGGATGATGTTATATTGCGTGGCCACCGGCAGTAGTGACTCATGGAGCTTGTCGGTGTTTTTGTCTGTTTTTAGAGATAACAGTTTGAGAAACTACATAAACAAATGTATTTGACATACCGTCATGGTCTGGGCGAAGTCTGTGATGATTTATGGCTTAGTTTGGACAGTGCTAGTGGCTGTTAGCTTCTATTACGTGTTAGCTGCATTCGACTTGAACGCTCGTAGCTCCTAGTCTTGGCTGATGGACTATCTGTGGTGTGGCCATTTGACTCATAATGAAATTGTTGCAGTAGGTGTGCTGATAGGAGACACTCGATGATTACTGAAGTCCTGAAGTCCTCACATGTGCTACTCTCTTGTTTCATGGCCAGATGCTAAGCTGGAGCACGGCTGAAGGCTGCCTTTGATCTCCGGCTTGTCTCGTCCTGGTTTTGTGACAGAGCCATTCGTTTGTAATTCCTCTCAGGCAGCGGTCACTATAGGTCACTGTGACCTATTGTAGAGGCAGAGTCATTAGCAGTCTAAGCAGGTGTCAAGACTGTGTGGGATTGGGAAGTTTACCATGTCGGTGTTAGGCCTTTCACAGTTATTACATAATTCATAATTATTGAAGCTGTTTCTGATTCTGCATAATTCATAATTCATAATTCAGTGGTTGATATGTAAACAAAGTCGTTCAGAGTGCTTTCATGTGAAAATCCTCCCAGAGCAACTTACCAGCCTGAAAACCGGGAGTCATGATATCCACACTGTGAATACTGCCATTTTGCTTACTATCCACAATGACCACTAAACCTTCTCAGGGTCTTCTGACTGCCTGTTTATGTTGTGATGGTCATTTCAAGTGCCTTAGACCAGGCGCATGCCTCGTACGCGAGAGAGAGTATAATTGCTAACAGGTATACGCGCATGGTGATGAGCTCTAGGTTGTATCCTGTATGTTCTGCCTACTGCTGTTATCCTGGATTGTGATGATGTGGAGTGTGGGAGCTTCCCAGATCAATAAATGGTCTCCATTGCACCGCATCTGCTGTCTCCTGTGTGTTCCCTCTGAAGGACAGGGCAAGTACCTATCCACCCAGTAGCATCTCTACCCCCAGGAGCGTTCGCCCCAGGAGCGTTCGCCCCACCAAGCCTCCATCACAGTGTGTAATGCTAAAAATGGTAAACTAGCAGTAAATAGTTCTTCTTCAATAGTGTTTTGCCTTTAAATAGTCAGCTATGTGTAATGTTGGGTGGAACTTCTCCACTGTCTTTGGTAGAAGCTGCCAAACCCAGTGTAGCTTCCAGGCGATGATACAGTCGCTAAGCACCTCCAAGTAGTACCTAGCAGGCTTTGTTAACATGCATGCTAGCAGAATGAGCAGGTCTAGCTCATATTTACACTCTCTCATTGTAAAAGTGTAAGCTGGGAAAGACTCCTCACATGTTTAACTGTCAATTAACAGTTACAGTTTAATGAATTATGTTTCTAGACTATGCTAGTGTCTATGTCTATGCCTCATTCACATATTTTCTCATTCACGTTTTTCTTTTCTCCTTAAACATACATAGTCAGGCTTTACTACTGGTTTCATCAGAATTGCACAGAGTGATATCATGGCCAGTTTTCAGAGCTTTGTGTTAGATCCCATGATACAGCGTGGCGGCTGTGTGTTAAGAGCTGAGAAACTATGCTTGTTTGGGGGAGGACTGGGACCTAAGGCACGTGTTACCTCTGGGACAGGACCAGGGCTGCTTGGAGGTTGGATTAAGGAAGTGAAGAGGCAGCATTTGAGTGTTTTTGTTGTGTACACAGACAACAGCTCCAATTGCACTCTGGGAAAAAGGCTAGACAGTAGTGTGTGTTTACCACTGCATATGCTTCAGTAACTTCCAACACGCAGTGCCATTAATTCACACCTACTTGAGGTATTCATGCGACAACTTGAATCTTAATGTCATATTCTCTTTAAACGAGCTAATGTGGTTTCTACTGTAGCTGATCATTACAGCATCATATAAACTGTGGAAAGATACAAGATACAAATATCTATTGTTCTTTTTTGCTGAGATGTCAGGCTTTTCTGGTGCGGTTGTGCAATCTAACAGGCATCTTTGTGCATGCATTTGTATAACAGGGGGAGATCCAGCAGCTGCTGATTGCGGAGGACCCCCAAGCAGCCGCTGATTACTGTCTACATTATATCCCAGACTGTGACTCTTCTCTGCCCTACAGCATCCAGAACTATGACCCTGAGGAGGTGAGTGTGTTTATTCACATATGGGCACATACTCTAACATAATAAAACCATGTAGTCAATTACCTGAAAAACAAAAATTAATATGTGCCTGACCTGCATTTTGTTCTCCGTTTCAACTACAGGAACCACATTTATTCTGTTGTAAATGAGGCTGATGCTTGTATACCTGCGTTATAGATACATTTCAGTGTAATTTATTTGTTAGAATGTCATTCTGTAGTTATTCAATTCTGTAGTTATTCAGAGTGCTTTGATGTGTAATTGGGTAATCTATACATTCTAAACTTGTCAGTAGGATCTCTTTGCAGTGGGGGTGATAGCAGCCTGGGGTCACAAAGCAAGTCTACACATAACTAACACATAAATAGCTGTAATATTTGCTATCCAATATGATCAGTGAAGATGCCTTCTGAAAATATATATTTAATACTGATAATGGTAAAACGATACCTTGAAAAACTATACTACTGATATCTCTTTTGCTATTATTGTGCCTTACAATGTCCTACAAAGTACCTTTCCAACATGGGCGGTGTTTAAAAACACATTATAGTCAGTGTAGTTTGCTACAGTAAGCAGTTTCATGTTATAGACTTCTGGAGCAGATACATTTTGTGTGAAGAACTTCATGGCAAATTTAACTTTGTTGAACTTTGTCATGACCAGTAACACTACTGCTTTCATTGTGTTGATGCCTTACCATACCATCATGACCTCCCAATGTTTACATTTCATTAATTAACGTGAAGTTACATTAATCAACACTAAATAGGATCATCCAAATTGTTGCTGATTTAATAAAACCCATGTCCCCTGCTTTTTCTTATTCAGCAGAGTTTGCTGTAAGTTAGCTCTTTGGCTAAGTGCAACTGAGCACTCAAGAACTTTTTGCTATAACTCCATGTGTGAAGCATTATGCTGTCACAAGTATATTATCTTGTATTATCATGTTTGCTTTTGTGCACTGTTCACAGTAGACGAGGTAGCTAGCTAACAACTAAGCTACTTGTTTTGCTAAACACAGCTGCACCCACGCCAGCCGTAAACTTCCATAACATAAGTCTTTCTGCTACAACTCTGTGTACAGCAGTTTGCTCTCTTAAGTATATAAGTCATACAGAGTATAGAGTATGTAATTATCAGCTACTGTTGATAATATAAGGATGGAGGTTAGCCAGTTTGTGTTGGTTACGCCCATTTTACAAGTGATGGCTGCTGTGGATTTGCTCTTCAGATGTCTGGTTTCTATCATTACAACAGTGGACAGTTTTAACTCTCTAAAATGAAGCATTTCACGTCACACAACTCTACATGACTTTGTTTGCTTCGTAACAACTGAACTATACTGAAATTTAAAAAATAAATAATATGTGGACTTTCTTTTGAGAGTAAGTCTTACATTTGTTTATGAAGCTAAATGCCAGTAGCAAGCAACATTGCGCCCTTAGGAGCAGGATATAATAGCTGAATTGAGTTTGTGTCATCCTATCTTTAAAAGTCTTTAAAAAATGACTTCAGTCCAGCATTACAGAAGCTTCTTGAAGCTTTTTTGATGCCTGCTGAGCCCTAACATGCAGACGCACCTCCTCACTCAGCAGCATTCACACCTTCTGACTCACAGATTTCTCCAACATCTCCAAAGTCGCACCGTTTCCTTGTGTTTATTTGGCCCGCTGTTCTCAACAGTCTTTTAAAGCCAAATGACTATATTTTTCATTTTGGCTTTCAGTCTGACCTCCTGCCTGTCTTATCAGACTTACTCATCTTCCTCATCTACTGCTTTTATCATTCTCCTGTTTGGTGTATATCCAAAAAACATTTGTAGACTTTTACTCGTCCAAGGTTTCTTCTGATATCAAGAGTATTAATAGGGAACTTTTTTCTTTTGTGCTGCAGTAGCAGCCTCTACTCTTCTGGAAAGGCTTCACGCTAGATGGTGGAACATTGCTGTGAGGATTAGATTAAGCCACCAGAGCATTAGTGAGGTGAGATTGCAGGACTAGGACCTTCAACTCTCCCTGAAGGTATTGGATGAATCTACATCACCCTAGAGAAAGCAGTCTTACTGCTCCACATTCCAGTGCTTTATATGGAGGACTTCATGTTCCTAGATGCTTGGCATTGGTTTGGCTTGCCTATAGAGAAACAAGCAGTGTGTACAGCTGCACATCTGTATCTGCAATGAGTGAACCTTAAAGTTCTTGAAGATTTTTGGGCATATAGTTCACAACCGTTCACTAGTTCACTAGACAGTGTGGTCACGTTTGCAGCCACAACTGTGAAAGTTTTGTCGTTCCCATTTGACTTTCTTTCTGGAAGAACTCTCCAAACTCGTTCTGGCTCGTTATGGTCGCTTGGGCTTTTAACAGACACATTTACATTTGCTGCAGGTTTTCTGGGCTGTCGTCCCAGAGCAGCCATCTATGAGCCAACCAATAAAAAGAGGAGCAGGGATGCATAGAGCCGTAGCTGTCAGAGATGTGCCTTCCCCATCTATCGCTCGATCGCTTTATTTATTAGCGCACCGTCTCCTGTGCCAAGAGGCCTTAAAGGATATTTCACCCAGAACTCCTAACGTCGCTAATAGCGAATGAAAGCTTGTAGAGATCAGATTGCATGAAATGAGATCATGTTAACTCACCGCCAGCAGAGTTTATGCTTTGATAGCCATGTTAGCATTTTTGGGTTTTGGGTTCCCTTAACCCCTTGAACCCTTTGTTTACTTGAGGCTTGTTATTTAATATTATAATTGAAATTGATCCCTCTGGTTTATGGGGTCTAGGGCAGCATGGATGATCTGTGCTCTGTGTCAACATATATGAAAGGTCTCCAGAGCTTCACAAGTCTTTTCACACTAATACAATCACATTAGCAACCTAAATCTGTCAGCGAGCACACATTCAGCACGTCTGAAATATCTTCACTATGCATTGTTAACCTACAGAACTTACAAACAGGTCCCGACTTAAGGGGTCTGTTTAGGGTTAAGTTTAAAGGGTCTGAGGGATCTGTTGTTTTGAGGGGTCTGTTTAGGGTTAGGTTTAAGATTAGGCTTAGACTTAGAAAATTCTTACAAATATATATTTAGCATATTGGACATTACATATAGGCACTTATGTAAATATACACTCACAGAGCACTTTATTAGGTACACCTACTTGTGTCTACAATCATTGACCACTTTATCAACTGACCATCACTAACCAATTATTTTGTTCATCTGCTTCTCTGCATACTTTGCTAACCCCCTTTTCTTCAATGGTCAGGACCACCACAGAGCAGGTAGTTTTTGGTTGGTGAATCATACTCAGCACGGCATTGACACTGAATGCACTGGTATGAGTGGATCAGTCACAGCAGTGCCACTGAAGTTTAAACTCTTCATTGTCACTGCTGGACTAAGAATAGGTAACCAAATAAATACATGAAGCCCTCTGTGTCCTCTGAGCTCTGATGAAAGAGTTGAGGATGGCCAGTACATACTGTGCGGGAACAGATGAGCTGTCTGACGATAAATCTGCAAGGTGGACCAGCAAAGTAGGGGTGGATAGGGAGTGGACACCAGCAGGATCCAGCGGGACTGCTGTGTCTGATCCACTCGTACCAGCAAAACAAACACTAACACACCAACACGTCAGTGTAACTAAGGTGCTGAGAATGATCCACCATCTAAATAATACCTGCTCTGTGGGGGTCCTGACCATTAAAGTACAGGGTGAATGGAGAGTAACAAAGTGTGAAAAGAAACAGATGGAACTCTGTAACTACAAAGTGCTTCTATAAGATATGTGGAGCTGATAAAAAGGACCAAGAATGTAGATACAAGAAGGTATTCCTAATGAAGTGGTAGGTGAGGGTAGTATGCATAGGATATATAATTACATATGATAATTGATGGCACGTAGAGGCATGCCACAGTAGGAAATGAGAAATAGATCTATGGAAATTAGTTGGGAGATGTTGGGAGCACATCCCAGTAAAAATCCTGAATGTCTATTAGAAGTACTGTTAGAAGCCTATAATGTAATAATGATCTGTTGGTGAGAATATGAGGAGAATGGTATGTTGGGGTATTGCAATATTTTGTGATACTGTATCGATTCTCAAAAACACAGAATCAAATTCTGATCTATATAACAATCAAAGACAATGACAGTGTTGCATTTAGTTTTATGTTTAAACCTCACCCGATAGATTGCAGTGTTATGATCGTCAACTTTCAGCCATTAGACTCTTGCTTACAGTATCACAATATATCACGATATATTTCATCATAACACTTGTATGATGAAATGTAGTGTATCACCAGGTTCTTGCCAATACACAGTCCTGATTAATAATTAGTTTTAAAGTAGGTTAAATAGGCCTCAGGATCAGATGGCGTGTCTGAAGCAAGCGGGTGAGGCTGCACTATAGAAAGCTCTGTGGTGATTAAACTTGTTCAGGACCACCTGATTAATGCAGATGAAGTAACAACAAACAGCATCAGACTGCACAGGATGTAGTAGTCGTGGACAAATCTTATTCTGTTAACCTTCATTTAAGTCATTTAATAATGAATAATTACAATTATTTTTTTCCTGTATTGTGAAATACATGGGATGTATTATTATTGCATATATCTACCTACAGATATCCAGTGGGACTTTTATTATTGCAAATAAATATAATACATGGCATATATTATCATCACATATAGGTAGGGTACATATAGGTACATGTAGACCAGAGGTTTATTGGGGCTGTGGGAAAATGCAGTGTGTTTGTAATGATGTGATGATTAATGCCCGTTGTGTAAGCAAACATGTGTGTGTGTCTGGAACTGTGCACGTGAGAACATGTGTTTGTGTGTCTGCACGTGTGTGTGAGTCAGAGCAATGACTAAGTGTGTCAGTGGGTTGCATTTTTGGGAGAACCCTCTGGGAGGAACTCTTAAGGTCATGTGGAACATTGAGTCGTGCAGAGCTTCCCACGCCCAGTGTACAAGCGTGCGGGTTCTGTGTGTGTGTGTGTGTGTGTGTGTGCTTTTCTGTCAGCAGTCATTGAGAGGCAGAGCCATTTGGCTTTCTGCACTGCACTGAGCCGCAGCTGAGAGAACAGGCCGTAAAATCGTGTCTCATCAACATCGCTCGCATTACTGACCCAATTCTCTGTTACACACTGATCCCATTCACAACCCACCCAACCATCAACAGCTCCTATCACATGTTTTTATACACAGAAACAAGTGAGGATTGAACTTACTTGCTTCAAATATACATTGTTTCCATATAGATAACATACATTACATCAACACAATTAATTTGCTGTAACACAATGTAACACAAATATTAGTAAGGTGAAATGACTGAAAGTGATAATGAAATATGTTTTATTCGTTTGGTTATGATGTAAACATGTAAGAAGTTAATTCAGTGCATCATGTATGTCAATGTACACTGTGAAGAAGTGGCATCATGCATACACTCACTGACCACTTCATTAGGTACACCTACCTTGTATTTATACTCATTGCCCATTTTATCAGCTCCACTCATTGGACATTTTATCAGCTCTACATTCCATGTATACACTCACTGACCACTCATTGGCCATTTTGTTAGCTCTACTTTCCATGTATACACTCACTAACCACTCACTGGCCATTTTATCAGCTCTACTTTCCATGTATACACTCACTGACCACTCATTGGTAATTTTATCAGCTCTATTTCCATGTATACACTCACTAACCACTCATTGGCCATTTTATCAGCTCTATTTCCATGTATACACTCACTAACCACTCATTGGCCATTTTATCAGCTCTACTTTCCATGTATACACTCACTGACCACTCATTGGCCATTTTATCAGCTCTACTTTCCATGCATACACTCACTGACCACTCATTGGCCATTTTCTCAGCTCTACTTTCCATGTAGCTGCGCTTTGTAGTTTTACAATTACAGCCCATCTTTTTCTCTGCATACTTTATTAATCACTCTTTCACCCTCTTCTTAATGATCAGGGCCACCACAGGACCACTGCAGAGCAGGTATTATTTGAGTGGTGAATCACTCTCAGCAATGCAGTGATACTGATATGGTGGTGGTGCGTTAGTGTGTGCGTTGTGCTGGTATGTGTGGATCAAATGCAATGAGCTGCTGGAGTTTTTAAAAACCATGTCCACTCACTGTCCACTCTATTATACCTTGTTGGTTGACCTTGTAGATGTAAAGTCAGAGATGGTAGCTGATCTGTTGCTGCACAGTTCGTGTTGGTCATCCTGAGTCCTTCATCAGTTGTCACAGGATCCTGCTCATTGGATGCTGTTGGTTGGGTATTTTTGGTTGGTGGGCTGTTCTCAATCCAGTAGGGACACTGAGGTGATAAAAAAACAGCACTACTGTGTCTGATCCACTCGCACCAGCGCACACTAACACACCTCCACTTTGTCAGTGTCACTGCAAGTTCCCAAATACTACCTGCTCTGTGGTGGTCCAGACCATTGATTAGTGGGGTTAAGGTGATATAAAAAAGTACAGGGTGAAGCAGATAAACTACAATGTAATTGTAGAACTACACAGTTCTTCTATCTGACAAGTAGAGCTGATAAAGTTGGCTTTGAGTGTAGATACAAGGTAGGTGTTTCTAATAAATTGGCCAGTTGTATGTCTCACATTATATATATGTGTGAGTAATCTATCTATCTATCTATCTATCTATCTATCTATCTATCTATCTATCTATCTATCTATCTATCTATCTATCTATCTATCTATCTATCTATCTATCTATCTATCTATCTATCTATCTATCTATCTATCTATCTATCTATAAGATACTTTAAACCTATTTTCAAACCTAATCACAGTTGAATCTGATCCCAAACCTACACTCTTTCCTTTACTCCAAAAACCAACATTTACATTCTTAAAAATTAAAGACAGTGCTTATGTTCAAAGACCTTCACAAAGTCAAGACTATTTTGTTGGTCCTGCCAAGGTATGTTAGCCCTGTTCTCTGTTCTGTACTGGTTTTTATGCAGGGTCAGAGCATGTTTGTTCTGAAATTGCAAAGAAATGCACACACACACACACACATACACTCTCATTTATACACACGTCTTCTCTCCACCATGTCCCTCATCAGACCCACTCAGCCAGGATAAATAGCCTGAAATCAGATTCGCCTCCAGTGGCCTTAATGGTATTCAGCCAAGCTGACCTTTGCTCTTACATGCACAGGGCTTATAAATGATGGCTGATTCATTGTGGGTCATGGTGTAATATGTTCTGTTTTCTCTGACTCTACTCATTTGTAGCACCCTCTGAGAAATTATTCTGTGCTATGATGGCCTTGCTTTATTACTGGGGTTTTCGACTCCAGTTTGACAGAACAAACCCTGACAGTTTCATTCTTTTCATACGCTCACACATCTGATTCCACTCAAAGACAACTCAATCAGAGGATACTCATCTGATAAGTTCAATCAGGTTTGCTTGAATAGGGAAGATAATGGGGGCTTATTGCAGGGCGAGGGAATGGAATTTAGCCCTGCTTTACAGGACCTTAAAGGAATACTCCTGTATATTTCATACTCTGTCTCTATCTGCTGTGTTTGCAGCTGCTACTACCTGTACCTGTACTAAATACATTACTTAACAACACAAATTTAAAACTGCAGTGAGACAGACATATGGAAATGTTCTACCAAAGCAGTTCTCATGAGGTTGTATGCAAGGTTTAAACACTTAAGCATTGCAGTGATCAGTCACTTGGCCTACAACAC
Source organism: Megaleporinus macrocephalus (assembly GCA_021613375.1). Lineage (NCBI taxonomy): Eukaryota > Metazoa > Chordata > Actinopteri > Characiformes > Anostomidae > Megaleporinus > Megaleporinus macrocephalus. The sequence goes on from CM038703.1 coordinate 39,300,747, forward strand.
TCCACTACAAACTCATTTTCATGTATTTGTTTACAGAACAGTAGGGTTTTCTGTGAATAGAGCATCTGTAAGAATGTATGAGCGTATTGATAACATGGCGTAATGTCTTTGTAAGGCATTATCAACATGGCTATGAAAAGTCTAATGTATAACCATGTTTATAATGCATTGTGAATTGTTAACATACTGCATTATGAGTAGTGTTGATAACATATTATGCTTAAGTCACTCAGTCTCAGCTTGCATAGTGCAATATAACCAGCAACACCAGGTAGGTATAAGCACACTCACATATGAGGTCAAGACTAACTTATGAATTGTACTTGGCATAATGGCTTAATGACTGGTTTTATTTGTATTATAATTTATTTAAAATGCTTCGCAAAGTTTGTTTAGGAAATGACTATATAATGTGTTGTGAATGCTACTTGTAATGCATTATGTTAGAAATTCATAATGGATAGTGAACATAATACATATTTATCAGCATCTTAGCAGCATCTAAGTGCAAATGGTAGAAGTATTACATATATATGATTATATATGTTCTAACAAATATTTACAGCAATGTATATTAATGCACTGCCCAGTGCTACGAACAAAGTCATAGTTTTCCTATTGACATGGTGTTCGTAGATGTGTTTCCAAGCTTCCTTTTTAGATTATTAGATTATTTTTAAGTAGAGATTGGCAGATGGGAATTAGGTAAAGAGTATTTCTTTAAAAAGAATCAATATCAAGAATTACTGAAATTACTGAGCTGTTGTTGTGATATGAAACACTGCAATGGTGAGTATATGTATAACAGTGGAGGTAACTTTATTCATTATTGTCTTGTGTCTCAAATTTTCTCATTCCTTTGTTATTCTTCTCCATTCACGCCCCACCCTAAACTGCAACCTCACCCCCATCTCACAAAAGACCACACCCCTTAAAGTTGAGGACACAATGCAAGGCGACGAACCAGAAGCGCCAAAGAAACGGTCAAAAAAAGACAGGAAGGGCAAAAAGAACAGAAAGAAGAAGGACAGAGGGAAGAAAGGGGACAAGAAGGAGTCCCGGAAGAAGAGAAAAGAGGCTGAAACACTGGAGGAGGGCTTTCTCGAGGTGTCCACCAATCTGCCGCAGTACTTGATTCGAGAGGTCACTCGTGGGTCTTCGTTGCCTGTAACAGAACGACCGACAGCAACAGTGGAAGCTGCGCCTATAACCATTAACCAGATGGACTTGATCCCAGAGATGCCTACTCATGAGCCAGACTCCATAACGAGCCTTCCTGTTTCGTTGTCTGACAACGCTGAGGAACCCACTGTAGCACTCACTGCATTACCCCAGTCTCCAAAGACTGAGGTGGAGGTAGATCACGAACTTAGCTGCCCCCTGCCCCTCCTCCTCAACATCACTCGCTGACCTTATTAACGCCTCCTAACCACAGATACCACCCTTAATACCCTACCCCACCTTCCACCTGCCAACCGCAGCACTAACCCTCCACTGCTACAGTAACCCAGCAGCCCACCGTAGCGCTGTAGTTTAGAATGTAGTGAGTAGAATGTAGCAGACGTAGTAGCTTAGATATTTGTTGAAAAGTCAAATTTACACACTGTAGCCCAAATTAGTGGACCAGCCAACACACAGTGTCTGAAGTTTGTTCTTTAGGTTCACAAAATATCAACTAATTGTTTAAAAATGATAAAAAATAAACATTTACAGTAATTCTAATTTCCAATAGCATTTCTATGGGATTCTAATGGAATGTTAAATCTACAGTTAACATTTTTTTGGCCTTTTTGGACTTTTTTTGGCATTTTTCTAGATTAAAGGCAAATCTTTTAAGCTTGTAAAAGACTTAACATGTTGTATTTATTGCTTTATTAATCTGACAAATCAAACATCTTCTGAAGGACTAACCAAAGGGGCAGCTTTCTTAGATCTTGAAGGAAACAAATACTGATTGCTGAATTTTCTGTTGGGCATTTAAAGAATTGAAGCCTTTATTTCAAACTCAATCTCAAAAAATGTAATTAAGAGTATTAGTACAATATTCACAGAGTTATTACAAGCAGTTATTTTGTTCAGTAAAAAATAAACAGGAAAAAGCCCTGAAGGGTCTGGTTTAGTTTTTTGTTTTTTTCCCCAAATGTACAAACAATCGAGCTCTATTCAGTCATATGGAAAAACTGTACGTGCAAATGCATTTGCATTTTAGCTGCATTAAGAACTGCAGAACTAAAGAAGCTAACTTCAGACGCCTGGTCTTCACACTGGGAGCTGAGGTAGAACTGTGTAAATTTGAGTTGATTCAATGTCGGAGACGCGTTAATTAAACATGGATTATGGCTCGTCTCCAGATGCAGCACCGGGATGTGTGTAGATGAAAGCGAGGGGTAATGCTTGCTTTTTGTGCACCCCTCAAATCCTGTTCCTGTGCTTATGAAAAAGCGAAAGCACTGTAGACTCTATCCGTGTGAAATTGAGTTTCTGTGTTCCAGAAACAATTTTTGTTGTAATAGAGCTGACTCGAAGCAAATCTTATTATATCTCCGACGTAGCTTACAGTAATCCATCACTTTGATGCATTCGGCTATCGCGGAGGTGATATATGGAGGTGTTGATTCGGTTTCCTTGTTTTTTTGCTGAGGGCGTAAGCTTCCTTGGCTGATCCTGATGTGCAGAGTTTACTTTTCCCATATCGCTCCTGCTGCTTCGCTGCCACCACCACATACGGCTCTCCTGCTGACATCACCCTTTTATTAATGAAGCGTGTGGAGCAGTAACCACCTCACAGCCGCTACTTAATCTTTAATAACTCACACCCGGCGCTGGCTTTTGTAGCCATAACCCACGTCTGTGAGACTAGAGCACTAATATTGCATGGAATCGTGAAGCAACGCTGTCCACTGTCTGATCCCAAGCAGGCCCGAGTTGACCTACCTTGCTCAGGGTTGCAGACTGGGAGTGGTCAGCGTTGCTCCCCATCTCCATGGCTGCTGATACCATGGCTGTGTACTGACTCCGGTCTGCTGTGTGCAGGAGGAAAGGCCTGTGAATAAGCCGGAGGTGGAGGAGTACACAGATAGTGTCTACAGCAACACGTACGATGACCTGTCCGTCTCCACGGTAATGGTGGCCACTAACATCAGTGAATATGAGGTGAGGGCTAAAGCTGCTCAGCAGCGCCGCATCATATTACCAGTACACAAAATTTACTTTACATCATTTCCTCATTAATAATAATATGTTGTGTCAACACAGTTTTGAGTTTTAAGTCATTTGATTGAAACGTCATGTGTAAAGGAAGTTATTTTCTTAAGTGAATCTGTTCACAGCACGTCATTAACGTATCATGTGAGAAATTTTACAGATGTTTTTTAGGAGTACAGGCATTTTTACATGTCCATCTGTAAAGCCACTCAAGTTGCAGCTTTAATAAGATATAATAAAGGCTGAAAGGCTCAAATATCATTACCGTCCAAAGAAACATAAATATCTGCATTGGAAACGCCCCAAAATAATTCTGAATTCATATTACATTGACTTATAATGACAGTAAAGTACGTTTTTGGCCTCTCCTATGAAGTTTCCATTTATGAGACAGCATATAGCCTGTCTGTTTCCATACAGAAGTAATGCAGAGACATGAACGATGGAATTCTAGTTGGAATTCATCCATTTCTCTTTTTCGACATTTTCTGCATAATTACATCATTAGGATGCAAACAGACTCATTCCGAGTGGTTTGATGTGAACTGCTCCATTCAAGAGAAACTTGACATCAGTTCACTGTGGTGGTGACATCTGAAGCCCTTAAAACCTCTAAAAACTACATCACATAAAGTTGCATGAAATAGTCTGAAATAATGCAGATTTATTTCAGACAGATTTGAGCTATGATAAAATTATTATTATTATTTTTTTTTTAAAGCAGTTCACGATAGAGTGGTGCATGCCCAGTGTCGCAAGCTAGGGTAGTAGATTCACTGTTGGTTCTGAATAGCAAATATTAGTATATTGATGTTATATAAATATCGTCACTGTCCAATGAAAAATAAGTATCTCCAAAATTGCAACTTTTTTTCCAAGGTATTTTGGAGCATTTCTATTGGTCCATTCATCATGAAATTGTAAATGACCATTGGTGTGTTCAAATGATGTAGAAAACTCAAAACCGACAAAAATGGAGATGCATGTTTATCACTGGACAGCGACAATATATTCAATATATTCGTTCTATTTGTACAGTCATCTTGGCCATGTTACCACCACTGTATGGGGTAAAATAAGTTTTTATTTAATTTTAGAGAAATTCATTTGAAACTATGGAGGACAAGTTAAATTAACATGTGCAGTTGGGAAGGATCTCATAGAAGGAGTCTGCTAGCGCTGTGTGCTCAGCTAACCGTATCATTATCTTTATCATAGTGTTAAATGACTTGTTTGCATTTTCAGCTCACCGAATATCACGACTTCAAGAACAGTACGGAGAGTTCGGAGTTGGAGTATGAGGAGTATGAGGTCGATGAGAATCGCTATGGCCCAGCCGAGAGAGAAGGACCAGGGACCTGGGGTGGACAGGTTAGAGTTTCATCATTAGCCAGCCAACATTTAGCACACTGATGAATAGAAACCTGTTACTACAGTATTACAGTGCATACCGGAAAGAAAGTATTTTAAGGTTTTTTTATTAAATAGGAAAACAATACACACAAGATTCAGTAAGATACAGTCGTAGCTCATGTCAATACATTTTTTAGTTCAACACAATAAGCAGTGGGTAGAAATGAGCCTTACATTATTATATTAATGTTCCTATTTTCAGTTTATTAGAACATAGACTTTATAAAAATGCAGGGCTTGGAACAAAAACTGTGCTTTATAGTGTCCCAATCTACGACCGCAGGATATGTTAGATACAAGATGACATGCTAGTCAAAATACAGCAAAATACAGCATGTTCTTCTTACACCCAATGTATTAGATCAGACAAGACGTTAGCCTCATAGCTCCAGCTCAAAACTTCAGAAGCAAAACTTCACACACCAAAAAATCTCTTGGTTTTCAACCACATTTGGGGTAAAGGAAAAAACTTAAGATTTATAAGACTTTTTTAATGAATGAATTCATGAGAGAGCTTAACAAGGCAGAGTAACTTCAGTTACCACTATTAGCAAATGAAAAATATTTAATAGACTTAATGTTCTTACACATACAGTCCTTAGTAAAGTAATTCCTCTCATGGGTAAAAACACAAGCCTCCTTGACTGGAATTAAGATTTAAGATTGCCTTTTAAAAGGTACTGTTCCTGAGATATAATGTCTTTCCGCTCCCTCAGGAAAATCAGGACTTTGAGAAAGGCGAGAAGGGAGAGCAAGCCATCATCGAACCGGTAAGAGTTAAGCTCTAAGTGTCTGCAGCTTCCAGTAATTACATTAGACTTTAGGCCTTTGCTTAAAGCTGTGTTTTATGTTCCCCAGGGTACAGTATTTGAGGGACCTCCTGGACCTCCAGGACCACCGGTTAGTCTTCTTATCATGCTTTATCTAAATATTGATCTAAAGTCATTCCCAAGTAGGCAGGCAGAGCCAGAGTATTTAGTGTGTGTGTATGTGTGTGTCTATTCTATAGGGTCTTCCAGGCATTTCTGGTGTAACAGGACCCCCAGGGCCCATGGGAGACCCAGGTGATGTGGTGAGTATACTTCCAACAAACTGTTATTTGGTGTTTGATCAGGTTTGGCCATAATTTCGCAAATTTTTGTTGGGTCCATATAGAATATTGTTGAGCTTCTTTCTAGTCTAGACAGAATTTTGTTGGGCTACTGTCGGGCTAGGACAGGATTTTGTTGGGGTACTGTCAGGGTCTGATCAAAATATCAGATCAGAATAACTTTCTAATTCAGAATTTAGAAAGTCTCTGGTTGATAGAGTTTAAGTTGGACATTATGTAATTGGTCTACACTCAAGTTTTATCAAAACTTATTTAACGATTGGGTTCAGACAGTATACTATTTGCCTACAGTCATAAGTTTGGTTGGGTTATAGTTGGGTTTTGGCCGTATACTATTGCACAGCCAACAGGTTCAGACAGTATATAGTTTGGCCACAGTCTGGATAGAACAGAATTTTGCTGCGATGGAGTTTGGACAGTATATTATTGGGCTACAGTTGCGTTCAGACGAATTTTAAACCAGGTACAGTCAGGGTTCGGATCAAGATTTCCGGCCTGAATAAAGTCCCAAATTGCAGGGGACATGTCCAGCTGGTGTTGATCTAGCTGAGCACAGATTTGTAGTCAGGTTCGGATCTAAATTTTAAGTCCTAATCCAGACATGCAGATGGAAGTGGCTGGAGCCAACAGTGTAAATGGAGCAAGCCTGTACAGATGCTGCTGAGTATGAAGGCTCTGAGGGACCTGCTAACCTGGCCCTGGACCTCGGGCATCGGGGAGCCATGACTCATATTACACTCTGACCCGATGTTCTCCGGGTTGAGTGTGTGTGTGTGTGATTGTCCCTGCAGAGTTACTCATTCTTGTCACACCACCACCAGATTCAGCTGGAATAAAGTTCACGCCACCAGTTTATCTTCGGTCACCAGTGATAAGAACAGGAATTTCATACTAACTGTTTCTCACTTGCAGCTCATTGAAACAAACAGAAATTCAGTTTCAGTTTGTGTTTGTAAAAGGATAGAATCAGATTTAAAATTTGATGGAAAGTCATTGTTGTGTATAGTCTTGTTTTGCTGAATTTTGTCACTGACAATGAAAATTGATGTATATACCTACTAATATTGATGCTGTAAAAGAGAATGAAACCCTTTTCTAGGAATTGTAAGTGTATATGTGATACTTTGACTGTTTTCCTGCATCAGGATTACAAAGAAATGTAACATTTATTTCTGTGGGCTTACTTATGAAGTGAAGTGAGCCTTCTTTACAGTAAGCCAGCATCACCTATTCACTCGACTGTGTTTATACAGAAAGTAGATGTAATTATTATATTAATAGCTCTTATTAATTATAATTGGATTTGAAGGAATTCATGTTATTTAAATAAAAGTAGTTAATGTGGTAGGTAAACATAGTGATAGTTTCAAAACAAACAAACAAATCAATCAATACAGTCTGTGGATGTAAACTAAGCTCAAACAGTCCAGTTTAAATTCTTTGTTTTAGTGGTGTCATAAAGACCACATGTATTTGCCTCTTCAGTCTACAGCAGTTCAGCCCCCTCTTTCACACTGAAGCTATAAAGAGTGCTTTAGCTCAGGCTGCAGAATAGCCAATCAGAAGAGAAGCCCTTACAGTACTGTGTAAAAGTCTTAGGCACTTACACTGATTGTTTAGCGCATTTTCACCAGTAAGAACACCAGATATCATTAGAACAGAAGTAGATAATATCTTGTAAGACACTTAAAAGAAGAAAATGTAGTTCTAGATTTCTCCTGGACGCCCTAGACATTGTATGAATTTATTTAATTCCTTTACCAGCTATCTTGATCTGGTTTAATGAGCAGTCAAAGCTTGTATTGGTAACTGCAAATAATACTAGGTTGTCACAAGGGAAAGCTTGGAAAGGGTTAAATAAACACACAGACATATGTAAAGCCATCCAGCCATATCACGCTAGTTGGGATCACAAGGGGGGATGGAGCCAATCCCAGCGTCATCAGGTGAAGGCGGGGTATACCATGGACAGGTTACCAGTCCATCGCCTGGCCAAAACACACTCACATCTATGGGATTTAATTTAGAGTGACCGATCAACCTAACATGCATGTGTTAGGATTGTGTGAGGAAACCGGAGTACCCGGTGGAAACCCACTGAAGCACGAGGAGAACATGAACACTCCACACAGAACGGCCTGGACTGGGAATCCAAACAGGATCAGTACTAACCACTATACCACCTTGCTGTCCATATGTCAAACCACTAACTATAATTCAATAATGTCTCCAAGTGTCTAAAACTTGCACAGAACTGTATATCAGTCATAAAGGAAGGTTGGAAAATGGTCATGTCTTGAAAAAACGAAGGGTGTCGGCCCTTTGAGTAGGTAACTCTTATTGATTGCATAACAAAAAATACAGTACAACCAGAACTGCAGACCGCTAAGGGTTAAAGTGCTTTGTTCTTGATTCAGACACATTGGATTTGCTTCTCTTGATTATGCTCAGCCTCTAATTTCTATACAGCAGAGCTTTCATTTCTGTTTCATTTCCATCTTTGGAATCAGTTTCTGTTTCAGCTCAGCAGACATGCTGAGACGTAAAGAGAATAAGCTAAGCGTACAGAGGAAGTGTTCCACTTCAAACACCGGGCTCCGCAGCCTGAAGCGCAACTTATCTTTCAGCCTGCATACGTGTACGTTACTCACAGCGTTCCTGTGCTTGACAGGTACGCTTAGAATTCCTAGCGAGGGGTTTTGTTCTCTTTTTCAGAGAACAGCGTCTGCTGTTAGGAACACTGCCTCTAATTGACAGCTTTTATAAGCAGCGCTCTTTAATGTTTTTGCTGGAGCTTATAGGAGCATTAGGCTTTTATACGAGCGAGGATCATGCAGGCTCTGGAGACGAGCTAATTGATAGGGAGCTGATGTTGACTGATGAGCCCCCTGGAAATGGAGCGTGGGTTGTTTTTACAGCAGCTGATTTGGGGAGAGCGGCATGTTCGAATGCGTGCACCCATACAAATACGCACTGTCTACGCGCACAGATTCATAAAATCCCCCTCTTTTTTCCTCCTCTTTGTAAGGGACCTGAGGGTCGTCCAGGCCTCGCAGGTGCTGATGGAATACCGGGTCCTCCAGGCACGCTGCTGATGTTACCAGTAAGTACCTAAACACTATATTCGACTGCATATGCTGTGCTTCCACTGAGACCCCTTAGACTGGAGGAGAACGTCAGCTGCATACTGAAGTGCAACTGCATGCATTTTTGCCAGTAGCATCTTTTGGCCACAGGGTGGAGCTATGATCTCAGCAGAAGTCATTTCAGTGTACTAGCTCATTTCCTGTGAAACCCATTAGGGAACTGTCTGTTGTTTTGTATATTATTTAGTTGATGATTCATTTGCTAGTCCTGCTGCTGTGAACCCTGGCAATGGAAGCTAATAATGTGCTAATTCCCTCTCTCTCTCTCTCTTTCTCTCTCTCTATTTCTCTCTCTCTCTCTCAGTTTCAGTATGGTGGTGATTCTCAGAAGGGCCCTGTGGTGTCTGCTCAGGAAGCCCAGGCTCAAGCCATCTTACAGCAAACCAAAGTAAGACCAGCACTTCGTCAAAAAGTTAACCTGGCTGCGCTCCGTACAGCTACCTCCGCATAATCGCATGTAATGTATTCAGCCACGGTAGTCTGCAGTTTGGGGGGCTTAATGAATGCAATGCTGTGACTCACTCTTGGCTTGAGCTTGATGAACATGTACAAACACAAGCAGAGCTGATGGGAACTCTTAGATGTTTGACTGTAGCTCATTTCCCCTTTCAGCTCTCACTGGCGGGACCCCCAGGACCATTAGGCCTCACTGGCAGACCAGGACCTTTGGTAAGATCCATTTTGTAAAAAATGTTTTTCTTTGTGTTGCTTTTTTTTGCCCACAAAAACAGCTCTCTAAGCCCCAAATCCAGACTAGCAGAGAATTTGCTTGCGGAAAGCTTAGGAAATGTAGGTTTTGCTATGAGTGGGTTCTTTAGTGTTTGTTTGAAGGCCTCTGGCAAGCTTTCAGTGGCATCCAAGTCTAATTTCTAATTCGGGCTTTACTGCACAGTGGAACATACTTTTATTTACTTTGTTTAACACAAAGCTAGTGTGATGTTAACAAGGACCATATTGCTATATTGCTTCTTGATAACACTTTGCTGTAGGGCGGCGTTCATAAGGCTGCATGACACGCAAGTCCTGTGCAACAGACAACTAGCATAAAGCTACATAAACATTTCCTAACAATAGCTGTCACCTGTCATTACGGTTGCAGTTGCCAGCGCTTGTGTCTATTGATCCATGAATGATGAAATGACATGCAACGACAAACGGCATACAATACAACTCAGCAACTTCATGTGTAATGAGTCGGATCATCAGTTGATCTAGGAGTACTTCATAGCAGCTGTTGCTAAAACGCAGTCCCTTTCAGTAACATAATATATAAAATATGTGATATACAATACTTGAAAATTGCAGCCTTTGTAATAGGTATAGGTAGTATGTGACAAGTGTTAACATACATATTTAAATGAATTGCTATGAACTTTTCTGAGGAGGATGGGTCTCCCCTTGTGAGTCTGGTTCCTCCCAAGGTTTCTTCCTCCAGTTGAGGGAGTTTTTCCTTGCCACTGTTGCCTCTGGCTTGCTCACAGGGGGATAAACAGCTGTGATTTCATGTTTTTCATGTTTTTAAAATTCCTGTAAAGCTGCTTTGTGACAACATCGTTGTAAAAAGCGCTATACAAATAAACTTGACTTGACTTGACTTCAGGTAGAAGAAAACTAATACTGACAGGTGTCCTGCCGAAACAAAGCCTTTTATTGTTGGTCAGTTTTGTAATTTACAAGTGTGAACAAAGAACAAACCTTTTTAGAGTTTAAAGGAAATTAGATAACATTGCTCATAGGTTATAATGCTGCATTGTGGGTTAATTTTTAGGGAATGAATAGTAAAAAAGGTTGGTTTCCTGAGCAAAATCCTAAGAAATAGCATGCTAATTGAGACGCAACCATAGACTTTGGAGGTCCGTCTCTGTCGCAGTGAAATAGTGCTGACAAATGACATAGTTTGCCAAGTCTGAAGAAATGTGTATATTATCTGTGGTCATTAAGTAAAGTAAGTTTCATGTCATGTCTAAAGCATTATGTCACTGAGATATGCAGCGGTGAACCAAAACATTATGAAAACCCACCTAATATGCTGTTGGGTTGTAGGTGACGAACCTGTGGACAAGGTTAGTATGGCTAAAGCTAGTTTAGCAAAAGGTTAGTTAGACAAAAGTAGCCTAGGTCATCCTCCCCGCCTATTTGTCACTCACTGAACACACTTACAATGAGAACTGACCGTTTACTGATACATCCCAGACCTTGACATGTGCTGTTGTTAGGAGATAATCACCAGATGAATCTGATTCATCTGTGACTGGGTTTAAGCTTGTGTACACAATGCTGTAAAGTCCAAATCAAAGTTGACTAACGATAGCAGTTTTATGTCAGTTGTCATGCTGAGCTCAAATAGGTGTCATATAACCTTATCAACACTACCCTAAAGTAAAGCGTTACCATTTTACTAGTTTTGCCATGGCAGCAGATTTATGAGAAAGTGCTTCAGTGTGTCCTAAACCTAATTTTAAAATGTAGTGTTATATAAGCTTAATGCAGTTTCCATTCAGTGATCTATTCATTTGGGCAAACAAGTTCAGTTCATTTTTAAAGTTTACTCTGTTTAAAGGCGATGATATGTGAGGTGTATGTGTTTTTCAGGGTCTGCCGGGTCCCAGTGGTCTTAAAGGAGACAGCGGGGATACTGGACCTCCGGTGAGTAATGCCTTTAAAGTGTTGTGTTGGCATTTGATGTATTTGTCATCTTAGAATGAAGTAAGTTCTCAAAGAAAAACTTCAGAAAATCCATGCTGACATAGTTATTACTAGAGTATACACGTTCAGCTCTGTCTTGTGTGTTCCTTCTCTGTCTCAAAGGGTCCACGTGGGTTGCCAGGCCCTCCAGGTTTAGTCGGGAGACCAGGCAAGAGGGTAGGAGTCTTAAAAATGATTGTTTTGTTTTTTTTGCACGACATAATGAACTGTCTTACACAATGACGCATGTTAACTCCTTAAACCTGAGGTTTATTCTCTGGATATTAAAATAAACTGTACATTTGAAAACTGACACGTAAGTAATGTAGTTATGATACTTATGTAGTCTGAGGAACTGCTGTACAGGTCCACAGTCAGGCTCTTAGGAATTAAGGGCATACAAAGGCCCATCCTTAAACTAGTTTGTAATAAATATTACATAAGGAAAGCAGCAGTACATGCAGCGGCCTGGTAATGCATTGCTGTATGTTTCTCTCCAGGGTCGTTCAGGGTCAGATGGTGGTCGAGGAGCTCCAGGAGAGACAGGAGCAAAGGTGAGTCACAAACAACATCATCCTTTAATCCTTTCACAGTTTAATAGCTTCGATTTTCCCTGTATGCTGTCCAGCTGCATGATTTCACACCATCTAATACCAAAAACACCTCAACTCAACAACCCCAAGGCTGTATTTGTTAAAGTTAATAATGACACATTTGAAGTATTGGTTTATTCTCTCGCATTTCTAAAGGAACGATACAGTGAAGAGAACACATTTACATAATTTTACACTTATCCTAGATGTAGACAATCAGCCAAGACTTTGTTTGCTGTCCAAATTCAGCTTTTTTAGTTTAGCAATGCAGCTGCAAGGCTTGATAAACAATAGAAAACAATTGTCACCAACTTTTTTTCATAAATACATCCCCAAAAACTTCCCTTAAACTGTATTTCTTCATTAAGGTCACACAGGACACAGTGAAACGTGAAAGTATATGACTTCACAGTATAGCTGGACTCAACAGATGCTGTGCTGATTTCTGCCCCAACCCCATTTTCCTCCATGTGCAAGCGTGTCATGCAGGCCTGTGGATGCTACTGTTATTGTAGAATTTTGAACTGAAGGCATGTGTTTGTGAATTGAAACAACAAATATCACTTCACAATCTAGCACCCTTATGCCTATGTGATGTGCATGTATTCGAATGGAAGCTGGAGTCAACATAATACAACACAGTACCACACATTGATCTGTGCTGCTTGTACATAGAGGAATTTGACCTCCCCAAACCATCCATGTAGAATGAAACACACACACACACACATATATATATATATATATATATATATATATATATATATATATATATATATATATATATATATATATATATATATATATATATAAAGTGATTATATATATATATATATATATATATATATATATATATATATACACACACACACACACACAGACACTAGGGGGCAGTGAGCACACATGCCCTGAGCAATAGGCAGCCCTCTTCATAGCACGCAGGGAGCAGTTGAGGGTTAGGTGCCTTGCTTAAAGGCACTTTAGTCGTGTCCAGTGGGTTCAGGGGTTCAAGGTCTGGTTTCCTACCGGCCATGTTACAGTTGCCTCCTTTTCATTCTGAGAGGAACTATAACTTGCCTCATTGTTTAGCTACGCAGTGAAGTTTTGTACATTTTATAGCTCACTGTAAGTCATTCTGTGTCCTAAACCACATCAGCAAGTATGCGTCGACTTAATGCAGTCCTGAATGTGGGTTGAAGGACGTTCGGATGATGTAGTGTTTGTTAGCCTTAACCGTACATGTCCACACCTGTGGTAAGCAGAGAATTACTTTTCTCAACAAACCATTTTTTTTAGATATTTAGATCCTGAGTAGCTTGCAAAACAAAAACATCTGTCTAAGAAATAACAATAACTAACAAGAAATAACTATTTACTAACTAATAACTTTTTAATAACTAGTGTTTTACTGACATTCAGTACACATGAATGGAGTCTGCAGCTCGAAATCAGGAGAGACTGTTGAGACATGTGACCTAGCAGAGCAGTCTACATTAATAGTCATTCAGCCTACATGCATTGATCCTTCTTTCTCTGTTTAATTACTTTCACCTTCATGCCTGTGTCAGTGTGTGTGTGGTAACTCTGGGCACGTGTTAGCCCGTGTGGGTGCCGCTGGTTTGGTCTGAGGTTTGGATAAGCTATAGTGGAACCTAGTGCTTTTGCGCTTGTGCTGTGGTGAGAGAGCTGAGAACGGACAGTATTCAGGCCAGTCCAGCTGCAGGACAGGGTCAGTAAGTAAAGCACCATCTCCTAATGCAGTGGTCGAGGGCGTCAGGGGCAGGTCTGTCAGGAGAATCTGAACTCCAAATGCTGCCTTACACCCACAGACCCGCAGCAGATGGAGGCAATCCATAGAGACCACCCGTCAGCCCTCTCACGCTCTGTGTGCACTCTTTTTTTCGGGTATTAATGAACAGCAAGTGACACTGAGAGTTAGTTAAAGGGCCCATGTCCTGATTTTTTTCCTTCCTTTTCAAGAACATGTAAAATTCCTCATGCTTGTGATGTCACAACAGTGAACATATTTGTACATTGCCCATTAAGCCGTGCGGTAGTTTAGCCCCTCCCATTTGCCTTACAAAGTGACGAGATGGGTGCTTTAGAGTGGACTGCCTTGTTAATGAACCAGCCAATCAGAACAGAGTATTTGCAGATGTCTTAAAGGCACAGTAACCAAAATAGTCTGTTTAATACTAATGAATTTAGAGAGGTTAGAAATTAGAATAGTTTGCTTTATATTGTACAAAGCCTCTCTTGCGTTGTTAATCTGTTTGTTTACTTGAGCTGTCCTAATGTATGTTGTGTTATCAAGGAACTAAATATGAGAGAAATGGCTTGTGGTGTGTACATGTATGTGTACATATTTGTGTGTGAGCGTGCATGCATTGAAGTGTGTGTGTGTGTGTGTGTGCACTATCCCGAACATACAATACATCCTGCTTATGCATCTCAATCTTTCACACAGGGTGACAGAGGCTTTGATGGACTACCAGGGCTTCCAGGGAACAAAGGACACAGAGTGAGTGGAACACAGCGGCTGCTTAATCAAATCCCACAACCCCAGCTCAGCCAAGCACATCTGTTTAGCGGCAAGATGCCTGCACAGTCCCGCACGCCCAGCCCGCTTCCACGCTATCTTTGATCTTATTCGTCATATATACTGAGAGTGTTTTTTTAATTGATGATCTCTTAGTGTGGGATTCATTTATACTCTATGTGTTTAGGGGGAGAGAGGAAAACCGGGCCAGCTGGGTCCAGTCGGAGAGCCTGGAGAGAAGGTGACAGAAATTTTACATTCTTACAACCATAATCCCATTACAGCAGTTGTTTGTGTCTTTTAATCTACTCGTTTGATTTAAATGTGTTTTTTACACAGTGGTTTTGATATAAGCATGATCTAAGATATCACATGTTCATATTTTGCAGTTCTGAATGTGTGGTCAGGAACTATCACTGCATCTAACAGTAAAAGCAGCACAGAGCTTCTTTTATATAGCAATAAGAAATACAGTGGCTCACAGATCACACCAGTTCCACATGCTGCTCCGCTTTACTGTGATTAAAGAGGATTTATTGTGCTTTCCTGTTTTCTCCCTTAAAAGGGCTTGCAAAGTTATAAAACCTAAAGTACATGCAAGAGAGAGAAACTTCCCCAGAAAACACTTTTTTAATTCCATTCCTTTTTTTTTTCGCAAGGTGATGTCATCTTGTAACACAGTCTTTATTGCCTGCTCACCAACAGGCTTGGCACCCCCTAAAACAACATCTAAAGAATCAAAAAAAGTAAAAACTTACCTCCCTAAAATGTCCTGACCAGTCAGAGCACATTGGGCTCATAGAGAGCTGGGGCTTAAAGACACAGGATCTCAAACAGAGGGTTTCAGATGGGTAAATACATATATGTAGTATGAGAAAAGTGTTTTGGGAAAACATTTAAACATGTAAATCTATTATAGTAGAATCCAAAACTAAAATTCTGATAATAGCCATAATAACCCACCTTTACCGACACACACAGTTCAACTACATGCAAGTAGTTGTTCGTTTATGCATCCAGAGCAGTCAGTATAGCCCGGTGTGCCTGCCTGGGACGTGAACCAGAGTCTGTAAGAAAAAAAACTTGTCCCAGCAGTTTGTGTTTAGAATATTGGTTCATAATCAATTGGAGATTGTAGTACAACATAACTTGCTGTGCCCCCCTAATATTCAGATGTACTTGACATTTCAAAGTGATTAAATGATAATGAAAAGACTCTAAAATCTCACCAACATATATCTCTGTTATCTGAGTTTCATTTTTCTATATCATTTTAACATAGCAGCTGCCCTTTATATCATGTGAAAGTTTCATTCACCAATAAAAATCCTCCAAAATCAAAATAAATCAAAATAAAACCTCACCATAACTTCCATTGAACGTAATGTTTTTAGCCTGTTCTGTAAAGTTACTGTTTTGAAGATACTTCTTTTCTAGACAATGATGGTATATCTTTTGAAGCAGTGCCGGTACATGTCTACGGGTTTTTCACAGTTGTTTAGTTAAGCAAAATATTTTGCTGCTACATCGTATTTGTAGCTTATGCTCTGCTGTGTTTGCAGAGTAGCTCTAATTGTAAGTGACTCAAAATTTCCCCTATAGCAGAAAGAATGGCTTAACAACTAGCAAATGGCGTGGGTCCACACCAGCACCTAGCTCCTGAGCACTAGAACTGTTGACTATTGGTGCAGTACTGACACAAATTTAGTCAATGATGTTTTTGATGTCTTTGCTAACACCTGCAGTGGAAGCCAACTTGACTTAAGATAATGATTTTGTCCTTAAGCAGTTTCGTGTTTTCATTTTTGCCCGAATACATATAAGCTGAAATGATATCTCAATATAATAATTGCTATTTTTGGGGCTTTTCCTATTTTTAATTGAGTTTTCTAAGATGACATAAGCTAGGTATGTCCACACCTGACAGAGGAAGAGATCTACCCCCCCCCCCTATAATTCTGTCCAATTGTCGATATTTGTGAGATTACGTGAGCATGAAAATCAGTTTCACTCAGTGTCAGATTAAAGACACTAAATCATTAATAGTTATGATGACGTTGTCTCTCTAGTGAGAAAGTAAGCTAGAATCAGAGCCGTACCTCCTGTTGGTAGCTGCTTGGGTCATTTCTTGTTTTTGGTCTTGTAGTGGAAAAACACCAGAGGACTGTGAATGGATCACAGACGCAAGATAGGGTTAAAGGCCACAGTGCAGCATTAGCATGAAAGCCTAATCGGGCTTTTAGTGTTTCGGTTAATAGGCTCTTGAAGGATACGTTCCCAGGTGTGCTGGGAATCGTATGAAAGGGAACATGACTAACAGCAAGCACGCTGGATCTCATTATGCAAAGTTGCGAAATGTATTCTGTAGCGATTCGTGCTGATCAAAGCTTTCAAGAGCGAGACCAAATAAGAATATTTTTGCATACATAACTCCTCACTGTCATTCCGGTTCTAGCTATGACTCACACAGCTACAACCTAAAATTGATGCGGCGTACTCAAATGTGATAGATGAAGACGTGAAATTACACTAGGAACAAAATGAGTGTGCAGATTACGCTCGCTGATTTAAACGTGTACATTTCCACATGAATGGAATGTGTTACAGCGAAGCAGTTATCGCCAACACCAATCAGAAACCTGGGAGAACTGTGGCAGCGTGATGTGGGAGTGATACATCATTTTACATCAAGTCAATTCGAAGCGTGACTTTTTATGTATGTTTTTATGTGTATGTTGGGAGGAGCTCTAAAATGTATAGGATTTAAAACAAACTTACATGCAACTAAATATGCACCGACATACAATACAATACCCCTCATTCAGTTCCTTTCACAATAGCCCTTACGAAGCACTCAGATATTTTTGTTATTTGCATGTCAGAAAAACACTGAAGCCTCACTAAATATAATATCTTTTTTATTTCAGTATCTAGTGTCTCCAACCTTTTCCTTTATTACAGCTTCAGGTTTTTTTAAGGAATCTTGCTTTTAGTGTTTCAAAGAATTCAGTAGGGATATTAAACACATTGAATGTTTTTGTCTTTGACTTTCTTCCTCCATATCGCTGCTGTCAGAACAAAGCCTTGTTATCTCCAAAATTCTAACTTTACAGAAGCCGGGAAAAAACATACTTTACTTTTAATGCAAGTCAGTGTAACCAGATTTCTGTCCAAATCATGTTGGGACATTTTTGTTGGTCAATTTATCATAAAATATACACATTATTATTATTATTATTATTATTATTATTATTATTATTATTATTAATAATAATAATAAAAAATAATAATAATAATAATAACAAGTCCCTTGTTACAAAGGGCAAAAATGGAGATACATATAATATCTCATCTCCTCAGCAGTAATTCCTGAAAAATATTCAAATGTCAACTTAATGAAAGTTTTGACTGGAAATTTGTTTATTTTTTGTTTATTTTATTTGGATCCCCATTAGCTCCTATAATAATAGCAGCTATTCTTCCTGGGGACCATCAGACATAAAACACACATATACATTAGACATACACAACAAAAAAGAAAAGAAGAACGTACTGTATGTATATTCCAAATGTATACAAAAGAAGAATATACATTATCCATATACAACAAAGAAAAGAAGAACATACTGTATGTATATTCCAAATGTATACAATAAAAGAATATACATTATCCATATACAACAAAGAAAAGAAGAACATACTCTATGTATATTCCAAATGTATACAAAAAAAGAATATACATTATCCATATACAACAACAAAAAAAGAACATACTCTATGTATATTCCAAATGTATACAATAAAAGAATATACATTATCCATATACAACAACAAAAAAAAGAAATGAAGAACATACTCTATTTAAATCAATTTGTAGTGTACAGTACTTTTGTATTTTATGATCTTTAACTTTTTAAATGTCTCATAGTTTCTTTATTATACAGGCATTAAGGTGTTAACAGAAGTGCAGTATTATACAAATGTGTGCATCGCCCTGGATGAGATCATGAGCAGAATGACATACCGTGTAAATAGAGGTGCTCAGATAGATGCAGGCTGTTAACGCAGTGCCTGTGTTACACAGATAACAGATGCAGTCGTGAACTACATTGAAATATATAGCGCTTTAGATGTAAATGATTCAGACGTGTCAGACGGTTGCATAAGAATGAAAAGTGAGACGTAAACACAGTTCTTGCCCAAAGAAGCAAACCTAAAGACGGCAGTTGTGTTGATGTAACTCAGTCATACAGATTTCCTGCATTGCTTTTTTAGTGTGTATGTTCTAAAATCACTTAGAAAGTCAGAAAACTTGTTCTCAGACTAGAAGTATTTCAACTTTTGCATGTGAATGTTGGTGTAGCTTTGATGATGACGGTATATACTGATTTTGCCGTGTGCTGTATTTTAGGGTACTGATGGACCTGTTGGACCAGGAGGACAACCAGGTGAACCTGTGAGTCATACAAAAACACACAAATATAAACAGAGCACATTCAGGATATTTATTATTTTTACTTATGTTTTATATTTCATGTTTGACCATAACCTGAGCCTTTTTTTGCGGGCAGGAAAAATTATTGCATACTTCACTGCATATAAATATTGATTATAACATCATCAAATATTTCTCATTCTAAAACACTGTTACTGTATGTTTGTATAACTGCTGCTTGAAAACAGACATTTCTTAGCTAATAATGCATTCTCAGCCAATCACAGCTAGCCTGCAGTGTGAACGCCAGTGACAGTAAATCAGTGAGACTAAGAACGAGTGTAAATGTTACTGTGAAATGTGTAATCCAGACACACATTATCGTGATCATTAACAATTCATTCTTAATTACACTGAGTGTCAGTAATCGGCTCAGCGCCTTTATGTGCACTCTACTTGTGATGAAAACTCAAACGTCTTGCCACGGCTTATCTTTTTGTAGTCACTGTACCAGCAGTTATGAATCTACATCTCTAGAAGATGAAGTATATTTAAATTCTTTATTTCGTCATTCATGTAATGGTTTCTGAGACACTTCAGAATATTTTTCTGTTGTCTCTCTGTGTTAAATGCTGCTTGCTGTTTTTGCACATGCACAGACTGAGGAAAACTAAAGAGTCTGGATACACATATGCTAAAAAAATACTAAAATACTAAGTATTAAGATAAAAGCGAGTAGATTTTTCCACCCTAGAACTTTGTTATTATTAACAATATTATTATTATTATTTTAAAAATGAAATGAATTGGGACACTTATGTAAAATATTACATGGAAAATGTCAAAAATAAATAGTTAAAATAAATGCTTAAAATAAGCTTTTCAGTTGGATCCTCCTTAGTCACCTGCTCTAACTAGGTTAATATCTAACAATAAAAATAACAGAATGCCGTAAATGACAAGATGAGTTTGCTTAGCTCCGGTATTAACCTCCTGCTTATATATATATATATATATATATATATATATATATATATATATATATATAAAACATTCCACTTGTTAGCCACAGATACTCTCAGCCGAAAGTCTAAACGACATAGAAGCAATAACTAAACAATGACAGTAACCTTTTAGACTTATCAGTCGGCAAACAGCCCGTCGCCACTTGGGGACCCATTTTCAGTTTGAAATTTGAAAATCGATGCAGTTCAACGCCGGATCGATGCATTTTTACACCCCTCGTGCGCATCACTTTATCCTGCCTGCACCACTGTCCTCCCTCGCCTCCTGGCCCGGGGGCTGATTAGCTGCAACTCCGGCTTCATTTGGGACTCTGCAGGTGAGCTGGGGCTCAGCAGGGTGCACTGCCTCTTTAAATGCATCACCCCGAGTCAGAGCGAAAGAGAGCGCGGCGCTCTGGAAGCTAGCAGGAAGCGAGCTCTAATAGAGAGAGTCGGGACAGGCAGTGCGCAGCGGCAGGCTGCGCCGGCACGAGAGAGAGAGAGCGGGAGATGCAGCGGAGATAAATGAGGGGATAGAGATAGATGGGCCGCGAGATTGGCGAAGGGGGGAGATGAAATCCTGGCCTGTATGATTATATTTCCATATCAATCACCTCCCCGGAGATCACAGATGTGGCTCTGGAACAGGTGGCTTGGCCGCCGTACAAAGTCTGAGGGTGACAAAAACAAAACACACATGCACACATGCAGCCCTGCGTAACACACATACATAAACATAGCAACTGCACATGCACATATACAGATATACATATACCAGGTGACACATAGCAGATATATGCAAACACAGAAGACATTAGAAGGTGACGCTTTCTATGTATCCTGTCTGTGAAAGACTGTAAACACATTCGTAACACATTATAATGCATTCATAGGCATTAGAAACTCAGCTATTATTAGCTATTAAATACTTGGTATTTAAATATAGACATAAACAGTCATTGCACAATTCATAAGCTTTGTTTGTTACGCATTATAAATGAACTCAAAATACATTACATAGCAGTAGACCCTGGCGGTGGGACCAGTCATGCTGAAAAGCACAGTGACTTTAAATACCCACTGTCATTGGTTGCCACTTTCTGCCCTGCTGGATCTGCACCAGTCAACTTTAGGTGATATTTTAATGCTATGGAAGCGTATGGGATACACAAACTCACAGAACAGGACCACAAAGTACTGAAGTGCCTAGCGCCTCAAAATCTACACTGCCTCTAGAAGCCACCTCAGTATAAAAACTGTGCTTTGGGAGCTTCATGAAATGGCTTTCCTTGGCTGGGCAGCTGTGCACAAGCCTACGATGACTATGCGAGCTTCCAGGCATCCGCTGGAGTGGCGTGAAGCATTCCGCCACTGGACTCTGGAGAAGAGGAAATGTTCTCTGGAGCGATAAATAATGCTTTATTGTTCAGTCTGATGGACAAATCTGAGTTTGGCATCAGCGTTAGCGTCAGCTGTATTGACTGAATGGACTCAGTGTTTTACAGATACTCTGCAAAACCTTGTATAAAAGCCTTCTCAGAAGAGAGCAGGCTGTTAAAGCCTTGAAGTGTGTGGGAGGCAGCTCTATATTAATGCCCCTGATTTTTTATTGAATTGCCAGCAAGCTTAGAAAGGTGTGATGGTCAAGTGTCCGCATTCTTTTGGCCTTTTTGTGTATATTATAGTATTAGTGGTAATGACACTGAGGGTGTGTCTCAAAACCTAGTGAGCTGTCTAAGAAGGCACTGACTAGTGTTACCTTTCCCCGCTACTGCCTCCCAGCCGTGGTCGCAACGACTCGGGGGGAGCTGCTACTCCAACCAGCTCCAGGGCCAGAACTGCATCACGGCTTGTTCCCGCCCACTGCAGCACGCGACCGGCATTTTAGCTAGTTGCTAAGCTACCGGCTGGCTATCCAAAACAATAGCCCGAGGCTTAAAAATCTGCTAGCATAAATTCTAATGGCTTGAGTATAAAACAGCAAAATGGTCAAAGAGTTGTTACAAAGCTGCAAATAAAAGTTTTTTTTGTGTGGCTGTACGACAGAAAACACATTAAAACACCAGAGAAAATCGAAATAACTCACATTTGAAGATGACTTCTCTGCTAGTAGCTCCGCTTTTGTCCGCCATGTTGGGAAAAAGTTCTGCCTGTGTTGCATCATGGGATTGTCTTAGCGGCTGAGGAAGCGTTCGTGCTTCCTTAAAATCAGGGCAAAATAAGGTGTCTCAGTAGACAACATGTTTAAGGTATCTAATTATTGGGACAGCCTACATGTTGGGAGCGCATACTATGATGCAAAATGCTGCCTTTGTAGGTTTTGAGACACACATCTGAGTCATCTTTCTAAAATATGTGTCAGTTATATTACTGCTCACAAATAAAACTTACAGGTTCTTATGATGAGGGTATAATGCATATCTATTAATAATAATCAAACAACAAACTGCTTAAAGCTTACGAAGCAAAGCTTTACTGTACATTAAACCATGACAGTAAGCATTTTTTTACTTTTTTGAACACTACCTATAATTGCATTAACAGTCCATAATGTTTGATGCTTTTTTGTTATTATTTTCAGCCTCAGTTGCAGTGCCTTATGAATGAATAAATATGTTTTCTTTGTGTTTGTGTTACTGTACATACAAGTACAAGCTCAACATCTTGCCAACAAATATTAACACCTTTATGCACAAAAACACTTACTGATCCTCCTCTGTGCTTCTTGTCTGTTACAAATGTGGTCTCTTACAGGGGCCCAGGGGACTTGTGGGGCCAAGAGGGCCACCTGGACCACCCGGACAGCCTGTAAGTCAACAAGCTATTGATTTCTGCGTAGAATAATTTAGACACGCCATAGGTCATACTGCAATGAAAGACATGCCAACAAAAGACTCAGAGCCCACAGTATCCAGTAGGAAAGACACGAATTGATCTCTTGTTATTAACCCATCAGTTATTTTATGATATCCCATGTGATTTTCTGTATAATAGATACAGTGAGGGGAGTGTTTTGTTATTTATTATATACTTCCAGTGCATGAATCCAGTTCTAGGGTTAGGGTTAGACATGAGCAACAAAGTATTTATTCATAAGCGCAAATGAGGATATGTTACAAAAAAAATAAATTGACAGGGAATTTAAACACTATAATAAAATATAAATATGTATTTATATTACAATTAAATAAAGTTCGAGATGTCTAGATGTGGCATAAAAATCTCCCACAGCAAGTATCAGTCATGCTGAAGGTGAAGTCCTAGGCCACCCCTCACTGTAAATCCCCTCACTGTAATTCTCACAAGCAGCCTACAGGGTTTTGTCCAACAGGTGGCGCTTATAAGCAGTCATGGCTCAGAGCCAATGGAACTCATTTTTCAAAAGCTCTGCTAACAGCAGGGGGTGAGTCAATTCTCTCTGCAAGTGCTCGCTAATAATATAATGTTCGCCGCCGCTTTTATTCGTCCCCTGATAGACAAAACTTTTAATAGGCAGCTTTAAAGATGTCCAGTTTTGAAAGCTGTTGTTTTCCTGCCAAGAATTATTCAGCTCAGTGCTAAGCATGCGACCCTTTCTCATTGTCCTTTCCTATTAGGGCGTTCAAGGTGTGGATGGAGTTCAAGGACCGAAAGGCAACCTGGTGGGTTTCCATAGGAATGTTCAATGCGTGAAATACCAAATGCAGTTTCTTCAAAAAGATGTTTGTATAGTTAAACAATGCTCAGGTATAGAGAAGCATACAGAGTCAGAATTCACAGTGGTGGTGATAGGAACCAGAGTATAAAGAGTTTAATGGCTCTCATAATTTCCTGTGACGTAGGAATGTTCTGTCATGGTGGCGAATGCGCTGCCTGATGCCAGAGACATTATATTATAATAGTTCTGAGAAGGTTTTGCCTTCAAATGTCTTTTTTCATGCTTTCATGGTGCATTAAGGATTTTTTTCCAGATGTACCTCTATACATATTTTTTATCAGCATAATGGCTAAAAAGATCTAAAAATTAATTTTTGTTGATTTTACATTTTCTACATGATTTGAACATACCAGTGGTCGTTTACATTGTATGACAATTTCATGATGAATGGACCCATAGAAGTCAATGGAAAATTCTGGTTCCATTGACTTCTATTGAAAGTAAAGTATGTTTTTGGTCTCTCCTCAAAAGTTGCAATTTTAAAGCTACTTGTTTTTCATTGGACAGCGATGATGTGTAGATTCACTGCTAATATTTAATTGTAATTAAGATGTCTAAAGGTTTATTGTAGATGTCAGAACCACTGGTTTCTATCACCACTACTGCAAAGAACTCTCAGCGTCACGTTTTTCTACAGTGAATTATTTCACATACAAAAATTGAACTAAATGAATGTTTTTATATCTGTGTGATTGAATTATGCAGAAATATTAAAAAAGGTTAATGCTAACCATAAATAAAGGGGTCTTTTCAAAAGAAGTTTTAGACAAATTTCTTTCAAAACGTTCTTGTGGCTGTGTTGTACTGAACAGGCAGTACATTGACCTCCTAAACTGAGTCTTATTGATCAGTTACTCATTTTAGGCCTTGTTGTTTAACCACAACTGTGAATTACACAGTACAGCACAGTATAACTAGTCTTATTTCAATCCATAAGAAATACATGACAACTCCCAAATTCCCCTTTTTCATAGGGGCCACAAGGAGAACCCGGACCCCCAGGACAACAGGGAAATCCAGGCTTACAGGTAAATCCAGCTACACCACCAAACCTTTTAAATCCACACTCGCATTTACAAGTCCTGAAAACACTCATTGCCCACCGCTCTTAACCCTGTTAACATTTTGCTTACCTCCCAGGGCTTCCCCGGACCTCAGGGGCCCATCGGCCAACCTGGAGAAAAGGTAAGCTAAGAAAAGCTGTGAGTTTCTCCATGTTTATCTGAATGCTAAAGGCTTGACCTTTGACCTGTGTCAGCACGGCCCCAGGAGAGCAGCTCTGAGTGGAGACTGTGTACTCCCAGACTTCCCGCAGAGTCCTGACAGGTAGTCAATAGCGAGAGTACACGCTCAAAGCCAGCGGCACACAGTCGGTAGCACCGCCATCAACTCCTGAACCCTGCTCAGGCCGAGCGTTCGGCTAATACAGCCTGTCAGCAGGCAGGGATTTGCACAAGTACTGGAGCGCTTGGGTAACCATCTGAGGCGCCAGCATTCAAATACTGCAATCACTCATTACGTTTAAAGGCAAAGAAAATAACAAGGCTAACCATTTGGTGTACTTTGCTACTCCTGTCTGAGTGTGTATGCAACCGAGAAGGAAGAGTTAGCTCAGCTGTACCACTAACTAGTCTAACTAGCCAGCTGATGTTAGCAAGGTCTAGAAAATATATTTATTTATCAGCCAAATAAGCTGTTGGAATATGTTCACTGTGGAAAAAACACCTCATGTAGACGATGACTAGCCTTCTTCCGCTTACAACAGGATACAGTTTGGCTCTGTTAGCTCATTAGTTCATTTGAAGAGGCAGCTTCTATTACTCATCCAATACGAAAACCTGCCAGTCACACAATTTTCTCAATAAGCATCAGATTATATTTCTTTTTTTTTTTTTTGACCCATTACCACCCCCCTCATCTGAGGAGTAATAGAACTTTAATCAGATTATAACTTTGCATGTACATTGTTAGTGATTAGTGAAACACTAACCATGTTCTTTATTCTTTATTCGTATCCCCATTAGCTTCCACAATATTGTCGCTAGTCTTCCTGGGTCCACCCCAAAACAAAATCAATCAAAATAAACAAAGAATCAAAAATCAACATAAATCAAATCAATGCAACAGAAGACAAAAACTGAACAAGACAAAAATCTAAAAATACAGAGGACACCCCTACATTCATATAAGCTTAAACAAATTTTGTTTCAATAACTTTTTAAAAGTAAATCTATTTATTATCTGCCTGCTGTTTATAGAAAGCATATTCCAAGAAAGACCTATAAAGAACAGTTCTCTTCATAAAATTTGATTTTGGACTTGGCACCACCAGCTGACCTGTGCTCACTTGACGTGTTTTATGCCCATGACAAAAGCCTGAAAAACTCATTTTTCATGAAAGAAATGAGGCGTGATTTTTCAAATAACATTGTGCATGAATAGCAAAAGACAGGATTTCAATTTAGCCTCCACTGTTAATCATGATAATCGTTTATGCATTTGACACACATTAGCACGAAAAGAACAATGAAGAGCTAGTCTGGCGGCCCTGTTCTGTACAATTTGAAGTTTTTTAGATGTTTCCTTCTCCCTTAATCAACTAGCTACCATTATAAATAAGAATATGTTCTTAACGACATGTCTGGTTAAATAAAAAAAAAAGGTTAAATAAATACATGCATAGACGAACTAAACATACAAACTTCAAGTCTATAAAATATGTACACTTTTGTTATTGAAAAAATCTGCTTTCAATAAAACAACTGATCTGATAGCAAATGAAAAACGGTTTACATTAAACCTACTTACTGCACTTTGTGGGGTGCAGTATATGCCATGGAATCTAGTGTCTGGACAAAAAACAACCATGAATTTTTAGATATTTGAAATTCTGACGCAAAAGATGCTTTAGCAACGAATTTTACTTTCTGCTGCTTCAGAACCAAAGCTGAAGTGGAGCAGTTCTTGGGTGTCAGACCCTCTAATGATAATATTGCATATTTAAAACTTCTGGGAAATGCAGCTAATAACAAGACTAAACTTAAGTTCTCTATTAAAAGCCCTCCAATCACAGTCAGAGCATTTGACTTGAACATCTCTTTTGTGTTATTCATCGTGGTAATGATATTTTGTCATATTACCTACCCCTGCTGTTAGAACAGGAAAGGTTAAGGCTGATGCTGCCAGTAATAACAGTGTAATTTTAGGGTTTTGGCAGATTATTTGAAACGGCAAGTGCTTCAGCATTTAGCTGACAGGTGTATGGTGTATGATTGTGTCCTAGCAAAGCGTAACTTGATTTGTACTCAGTGACCATGATGCCGCTTACAAATGAATGCCATAATGCCATAAACACAGTGGGTGTATATTATATAAGGTTCTCTATACACGTAACGTATTTGTGTAGTAGGTTCAGTGGGCACTGAGCAGCATAAATCATCAGGGTTTTTTATTTGTGAACAAAGGAGTGAAAGCTGCGTCGTGCCTAATGTGCCTTTGATGATTTAACCACTTGGGTGCCAGGGTTGCCAGTGCAGATGGGAATCAGAACAAGCAGAATGAAGGCGCTCATGGATGCAAAATAAGAATATAATCAGTTTTTAAATAAGCACAAGTACAATAGAAATATTTATAATTGTCATTTGTCTTTGGAAGATTTGATCATGTACACTAAGAGACACTGCGTGGGTTGCAGTCACCAGGATTGTCTAAACAAAAGGAAAATAATTAGCTAAGCAGAAGCAGATTAGTAACCGCTCTGAGTAGGACCATGTCTGAGTGGATGCAGCACTGTTATCTCAGACTTATTAGTATAAGTGAACTATTTGTATTAGTAAGGATAAGCATTTCAATCAAATGTACTATTGTTTTCTGTAAGATATAATTAGAAAAATAGCCCCAATCAAAAACAGGAATGAAGAAATGGTCTCAGACCATGTAGCTTGAAATGTACAGCCAATGAGATAGTCAGTCTTATAAAGACAGAAAGATAAATGGATACATTTTAAGTAACTTATTTGTAACTTATTTTTTCTATGCCTTCTACGTGCTATAAATACAATTTATATTTGTGGTAGCTGCAGTAGTCTTTCTATGTTTCCCTCTTTAGTGTATAGACCTCTGACATCTCATAGTGCTTAAATCTGAAAAGGTGTAAGGTTAGATGGCAGTCTGCTTTTACTGTTCCCAATTTATTCACCATTTGTAAAACCTAACTCATCTCTAGTTTTATAAACCACTTCCATGTAACACTGACATATTTGAATCCTCTCATGCAGATATCTCAGCTAACCAAAGAACAAATCTGATCTGATTGTCTCTCCCTTTTCAGGGTCCTCAGGGGAAGAGTGGAATGCAGGGACTTCCTGGGATAGATGGTCCTCCAGTAAGTACATCCAAACAGTCACCCTTTGCTGTAATGGATCGATACACATATTTCCCCCAGAAGGGAGCGACGTGGAGCAGCGTCCACAGAGTCAAACAGACAGTTTCACTACAACCGTATGTTTCCAGCACTTCCGAGCCCACAGCGGCACAGACTGCCGAAAGGAATGCGTTTGTTGGACAAGGCCAGGCCTTGTGTGTTAGCTCATTAGCTTTCCTGCAGGAACAGAATGTATACTAATCAGCTTGCTGTCGTAGTAACACCTGGTCATTCTGCTCCGCTCACAGGGTCATCCAGGAAGAGAGGGACCCGCAGGGGAGAAGGGGCTGCAGGTGGGTCTCATACATGCACGTACACACATCCAGTACTGGGCAAAACTCTGAGACCACCGTTCACTTGTTGAATTTCCAGTCAAACCCATAAGTTGTTTATTTTCTAGGTAATATTTGTGAGATTGAACAATCAAGGATGAAGCCAAATAGGTGAAAAAGGAGTTTTCAAAACCTAACAGCCATGCAAGACCTGGTAGACCACCAAACACTCGTGGACTATAGGTTATGTAATCAGCCAGAAGGTTGCCGGTTCAATCCCATACACTGACAAGACATGACTGAAGTGCCCTTGAGCAAGGCACCTAACTCCTGAGTGCTCCCTGGGCCCTGTGGTAGGACTGCCCACCGCTCTGGGCAAGTGTGCTCAGTGCCCCCTAGTGTGTCTGTTCACTAGTGTGTTATTTTGAATTTTCCTCTGGGATCAATGATCTATCTGTCTATCCATCCATCTATCTATCTCCCACCAGATAAGCAATGCCTAAAGCTTTCGTTTTTGAGAGAGTGGGAAAAAATCAAGCTTCACCCTTGTAAATCAAACAAATAGGCTGCTCTTGTTCTCAAAACAATGAACTGTCCATCCTAGAGTCTAGATTTTAGCTCCACTTAATGTGTTTTGAATAATGAGAAACAAAAAAATGTCATCAACTGCTAAGAAAGAACATTTGAGGTTGGGAAAAATATCCCTGCAGATTTCTTTCATAATCTAAAAGCAATCTTCTGAAAAGAATGGAAGCTGTAAGAAACGTAAACAGTAAACACATTAAATACTCATCAACATGATCATATTTAGTTGTGAAGCTTCTTTGTAATGTTATCTTAAATGTACAGTAAGGACATAGTAATATTTAAAAAGTAGATTTTACAGACAGGCAGCTTTGTTTTTTTCAGCAAAACACTTTATTTTTTAAATATTCAACCAGTGTTAATACAGTAAGTAGTGCTTTTACATACATCAGTGTGTTTATTTATTTCCTTGTGGAAACAAACCAGTATTATTTGCAGTTATCATCTAATACCTGCTTTGATCTCTCAGTACTTCATTAAGCTAAATCAAGATTGCTGCTGAAGGAACTGAAAACATTCATACAATGTCTGGGGCGTCCAGGAGAAATCTGGAACAACACTTTCTTCTTCAAACTGGAGCTCAAGATATGATCTAGTTCTTTCAAAATAAGATATTTAGGATACTTTGTATTGTATATATGCTTATTTACATCTTATTTATATAATATCCGGTGTTCTTACTGGTGAAATTTTTAAACAATTAGACCTTAGCACAGTGCAGTGTGTTTTGGCTTCTTTCTTGATAATGAATGATTTGGCCACTTTAGCTGAAATTGACTGAATGAGAGGTGGTCTCTGACTTTTACACGGTACCATCCATGTGTCAGCACGCATGCACACGTCCTTGTGTGCATGGAAACCACACAAACACACACACACTCATACTCATTCACACTTATCCCTCAGGCGTGCTCGCACAAACGCTCGCACAGTCACACTCGCACAGCTGCTCCACTCACCTGGAGACGCAGCGGCCCGGCGCAGAGGAAGCAGACAGAGCCAAAAGCATGAGCACGCCACACCATCCAGCCCTCACCGCCTAGCGTTCTGCTGCAGCTGCAGCTGGCCTTCCTGCATTATGATGGCTCGCTAAGCTTTAGCTTTTGTGTGCACTCATGCTATGGCAATTACGCACTCGAACAGATCAAGCCATCAGCTTGACACATAGGCATTGTCTCATCTCCACTGATGTATTCACATCAGCTCATTGTCACCTGCCACACTTTGACCATAACTGCTCACTCATAGACACTGAGCAGTACTACGAGCTGGGGTGAACGATATTAACTCACACTCATGATATTTTGCACCGGACAATAACGATATGAGATTTAATTATAGAAATATTAATACATGAACAAAACAAAACGAGAACAAAAATCCACCACAGTGACAGAAAAAAGAGTACTCAGATGACACATACGTTATAAAGTATGCAGAAATTTATAAAAGGATCAAGGACAAATCAATCCTAGGTAGCAGTCCTGGTGCTTTTCTTTCCTGTGTCCGTCTACATGAGCTGCCAAATGCAGAATATGCTGGGAAGTATTTTTCTTTATTCTTCACCAGTTATTAAATCTTATCAATCAGTCAATAAAGTTAAATTCCTCTTTTATGTACTAGATTACTTTTATTCTATAGTTAGCTCCTGTGATAGAAGTGATAGAACTCTATTTTTGTTTGGAACCTTTTAGCTTTAAAGATAAAAAATCCATACATCACAGAAAATCACAGCACTGAGTGTTACTCAAAGAAAACGAACTTCACAAGCTATAATGCAACTCCTTGAGTTTCCCCCATACACAGCCGCTGCCCCTCTATCTTTCTTCCGTCCCACCTCAAAATAAAAGTCTCCCTTTTTAATTATGGTGCTAATTTTACAGCTAAATATATAGCATAACCAATATAAGGAAATGGAAACAAAACAATGCATGTCTATATCATACACTTAACACGAAAAACAAGCAGCTCATACCAGATAACATTAACTAAGACTTCTAAATGGTGTGCTCGGTTAGAGGGTCTCATCGGTGCAGTTTAAAGGGAAGGTATCCGTGCCAGGCAGAATAGGAATGTAAAGCTGAGGAACCACAATATTCCAGTTGTTTTGTTTTATTTATTCCAAACTAGGAGTTTGCATGTTCTCTCCGTGCTTAAGTGGGTTTCCTCTCACAGTCCAAACACATGCATGTTAGGTTGATTGTAAATTGCCTGTAGGTGTGAGTGTGTGTTGGCCATGTGATGAGCTGGCGACCTGTCCATGGTGTACAGCGCCTTAACCCAATGATGCTGGGATTGGCTCCAGCCCCCCGTGACCCCGACTAGTGGGATAAAGCAGAAGATGATAGATGGATGGATAGATAGATGGATGGATGGATATTACAAACTAAGCACACTTTACTTCAAATCCTAGTTAACTACACACTGTATTTTTCCAGTTTGCCCTGTGTTAGGTTCAAGTTGTCCTGCTGAAATACGTTTTTGATTAATTATAGGTCTGAACGTCAAGTCATTTAAACGTAACCTACACAATCAAGCTATTTCTATTTGGCGATCATTTTTTGAGTAACTCTCCCAGCCCGGTTAATAATGGCGATAACAGTGGAGCATGAGAATTATCTTTAATATATGAATATGCATTATACATATTTCATCAATGTCAGAGCAAAGTCTGGCTTTTCCATTTGTGTCATTTTTTACTTTTGTGTAGAACAGTTGGCCTTTATATCGTGTTAAAGAGTCATGATGAATGGAGCAGCAGAAATGGTCCCAAATTACTTAAAAAAAAAACAACTTTACAGTTACAACCATTTCCATTAAAAGCTAAGATTTTCTTTTTTTCCCTGAAAACGTATCATTTTGCTTTTGTTCAGGCAGCGACTATATACACGGACCTCCTTGTTTTTATGCCCATTGATTATTTTATCAGCTCCACTTACCGTATAAAAGCACTTTGCATTTCTACCATTACCAACTGTAGTCCATCTGATTCTCTGCATATGCTGTTATTTAAACTTAACTCCATTCATCACTGGTCAGGGCCCCCACAGGACCACCACAGAGCAGGTAATATTTGGGTAGTGGATCATTGTCATTACTAGGGCGACACTGACATGGTGGTGGTGTGTTCGTGTGAATTGTGCTGGTACGAGTGGATCCAACACACATTGGTGTCACTGCTGGACGGAGAATCATCCACCACATCCAGCCAACAGTGTCCTGTGGGCAGTGTCCTGTGACCATTGATGAAGGACTGGAGGATGACCAACACAAAATGTACAGCAGTGGATGAGCTGTGGTCTCTGACTTTACATCTACATGGTGGACCGTTGAGATACAAGAGTAGACAGTGAACTCCTACCGTGTCCACTAAAATGGACAATGAAGTGGACAGTGAGTGTAGATATAAGAGTGTCTGTATAAGAAGGTTTACCGGATAAAGTGGCTTGAGGATGTAAGTTGGGACAACACTATAGTGGTATTACTTATATAGTAATATATCTTCTATCTTTTCTACTAGCCCCATATAGTTTCCCACACTGTAAAGACCACAGAGGGACAACGTGTGCTCTTTTCTTCTTCTTTTCAGGGATTAATCGGAGCGCAGGGACCAATTGGATACCCGGGACCCCGCGGAGTGAAGGTGAGATTGGTTTTGAGATAATAGCTGTTTGTCTGTTCCAAAACGCTGCCAGAGACGTCCGAGGCGTGGAGTTTGGAGGACTCGTGATTGGCGGTAAGCCTGAGACTGATTGGCAGCTGAAAGGCTCAGGTGGAGTGCTTTCGTCTCCCAGGGAAACGATGTGGCAGCAGGAGAACAGCTAATGGACAGAAGAAATAGCTACACAGAGTGGCATCCAGGGGCCGTCTCTGTGGGTCTGTAATTTTGGTCCATGAAAAAGTTCAGGACGTGTTGCCTCCTTTTCAAAATGTTAACAGCGACTTTCACTGCTGCTTTACAGTGAATGACAAAATACATGCCAAGCTTTTATCGACATGAAGCAACTTTTTGCTTATTGTTTAGGAATATGTAGCCTCCACACTTTCATGTTCAGGGTCTTCTTTTGTGTGAAGAGCAGGTTTTGCCATAAAAAGTGATTTATGATCCAGACTACTGTTAAAAGCACAAATTGACAGTCCAAAGTGCATTAAACTGTCCTGACATCACCATCCCTAAAAAGTCATGTCAGGAAATTATATACCAAACTACTAAATTGAGATGATTGTTTGCATCCAACACAATCAGCCACTGCTTCTTCTTTGTTGAAATTGATTTGGTTGATTTCTGTGGAACTGCTTTGAGAATTAAGAACAGATTACAGTCACTGGGGTCCGAGCACTCTGCACCACCATGTAATGATGGGCAAAGTGGTCTCTGTTCATAATGAATGTGGGGTCTCACAATTTGCTAATTGTGTACACATTTTCCTTTGTGCCTGGTATGTGGGCAACAGATTATTAACAAATTTAACAGATTTTTAGAGGTAGCTTACATGTTCATAGTTGTTCCACAGCAATTAGTCTTGTGTTTTTCAACTTTTATTACAAAATTAAGCTGCACACATTTAAAAACATCTAAAACTTTTTAGCTTATCATTGAACTCAACCTTAGCATCTTCCTGGAACGTATAAATTTGGTTTACATGATTTGAAACTTAGACTCATAGTTTATAGTACTGTTGACAACCGAATATTATTATTATCATTATTATTATTACTGTTTTAGTAATTCACTAGAATGCTCCTAAAATGTGTTTATAAAACACTAAATTGTCTCCTAGTAATGACTCTGCTGCACTCATTTACAGGGGATTGGTTGCTTTTACAGTTTCTTAAGTTCTCTGTATTAGGTAGGTAAGTGTAAGGTACATACATCAAAGTGCTTGAGAATTATTTTGGGTAGCATGCTGGTAACATCCAAGGCAGTTTGAATAGATGGCAATGACAAACAGGTTCTAGATATTACCTGGGTATGTGTTTGCTGTTAGTAGATTTGCAGCTGTTTATTACCTATGAACAAAAGAGAATCTGGTCTTTTAAAGAAATCAATGATTCTTACAGGAATTTGAATGTTTTGTGTTATCAGTGTACAACATACAACTCACTCGGTACATGTAGGCGTTCATGTTTCCTGTGACGTTACAGATTCTACATCACACTTGCTCAGTTCATATCTAGATCCTCCGTGTACTTTAGTTCAGTTGTATCAGGACTTCATGCAGCCTGAAACACTTTGAAGTTTGTACCTCACGGTTACCTGGCAAATATGTAGAACTTGAGGGACTGTAAGAGAAAGCATTACCGTGTTCTGATCTCCTGATGGCCTTTTTCACCACTCGTGTTTTTAAGTGATTTATGGAAATAATGAATACACGTTGTCAGTATGATTCTCAGGGCTTGTAATCTTGTCTGGTTACTGTCTGTGGATGTTTTTTATATTGACGTGCTGCCTGTACGTTTTCCCTCCTGGAGCCTAGTTTGTATTGCGTGATGAAGGCTGTGTTTGTACTCTGCTGGAGACATCAGTATGTGAGACTTTTTGTCTGGGGGTCAATATTTTCCTACCTATCAGAGCAGAGGTGACACCTCGTGCTGAGACTGGCCGCTGGCCTTCGCTGATGCCTTTTGTTCTCCTCTAACAGGGCGCTGATGGGGTGAGGGGTTTGAAAGGAAGCAAAGGAGAAAAGGTATGAAATAAAATTGCTTGCTCACTCTTTCTTTTGTCTTTCTTTCTGTTATTCTTTTTTTCTTCTCTCTCTCTCTCTCTCTTTATATATATATATATATATATATATATATATATATATATATATATATATATATATATATATATATATATATATATATTCTCAGAACTCAGGGAAAACGCTAGGAAAATGGAGGCTTCTCTCTTCACTTATCATGGCAGTGATAAGCGGTGGTGGTGTGGCGTGCCGATAGAGGCAATGCGAGATAAATTGTTTTCTATAACACTCGCCCTGGAGAATTCATATTTTCTGCCCAGACCTAGAAGAAAAGCTTCAGTGTGTAATATATTGAGAAATTCTGTTAGTGATGGATGAGTGACTCTCCCCTGTTTGCGGCAGGGCGAAGACGGCTTCCCGGGGGCCAAAGGTGATATGGGAACTGAAGGAGACAGAGTAAGAACCACTTATCAGTTCCACTTCAAGCATCATTCGTTCCTTTCAGCCGCCAGTACATTGTTTACTGTGGGACAGTGGAAGTAAGGGTGTGTATGTGGTGATATAGGGCGATGTTGGGCTTGCCGGACCCCGTGGTGAGGATGGACCAGAGGGGCCGAAGGGTCAGTCAGGACCTGTTGGAGAGACTGGACCTCCAGGGATCGCTGGAGAAAAGGTGAAGGAGTGGCCATGCTTTTCTGAGATTGCGTGCTTTTTGTTAATGTAGTATTGTTCAGTTGAATTGTTTAAAGATCTTCTTGTCATTGTTAATGTTTTACTATGCATTTACATACATTCATAATTTCAATAAATAGTCTATTCTGCTACAAATCAATACGAAGACTGTAACAGTTTAAAATTGATCAGTTTAGAATCTTTGCGTTTGAGCTTTTCTGCTTGTGTCAGTGAGAATGAGTTACAGTCCCTTTATTATCTATGCTGGTAAAATATGACTTTTAAGGGTGTAACAGAGTGATTATGTAAGAGGTGTGGCATATCGTCGCTGTTCAAGGAACACGCCCCTCCAATATATTAACTTTACAGGACAGGCGACAAATGTTCTTTAGTTAATGTGAAGAGGTTTTATTCCAAGCAAGCTTTTCTATTGGTCCAATCATCATGAAACTTTCACAGGATATAAAAAATAGATATAACTATATTTTTCTTCGGACAGCAACAACATATTTTTTATAGGGTAGTATGAGTTAGTTTTGGAATAGTTTTTGGTTCCGACGTTGTGGGCAATTCCAGTGACTAGTTAAAAGAAAACCAATTTTTTCTATTTTTCAAGTTTTCATTGAGTTTTAAGTCGTTTCTACACAAGTTCAGGTTCAAAATGTGAGTTTCAGTGATGTCTCAAAAGCCAGCCCATTTATCCACCTATTCAGCCTACAGCAGTCTTAAAGGCACTGTGGTTCATTCTAATGGATAAAGAAAGGTTGACAACAACCACATAAATGTTGCAAGTGGAACACAAGGGAAAAATGAAAAGCAAGACAAATGTCTGATATGGGACTGTTACATTTCCTTCATCATACAGTGCTACCAGGCTGGGTGATGGACATAGTACTCACTTCCTTTAAGACATTCCTTTTCAAATGACTGCCAATGCAGCGTCATTAGACATCAACATGTTTAGAGGAGAACATTAACTGCAAATCCTGCTGATATTGTGCTGAGTGGTGGGAAAGAGGGAGGCCTATCCTGCCCATCCTGAGAGAGGGAGGCCTATTATAGTCTCTTGGACTGTAAGCTACAGAGATTTGTGGAATCATAGTAATGACTCCCCTCTTTATGTCATAGGGCAAACTTGGTGTTCCAGGATTACCTGGCTATCCGGGAAGACAAGGCTCTAAGGTGAGCGACTGGTCATGCTAACCTGTGTACAAGGTAACAAATAAGCTGATGTTCAATTAAAATTAAATGTGCGGGGACCGAATTTCTTGCCGCGTTAATATTTTAATATTTCATTTAAATAGGGGGCAATTAATAGCTATTAAAGGCCTTGTTTTATTAATAGCTTATCAGAGACAACAATTAATGTTAGGTTTATTTATGGTAATGTGATTTCAGAGGTTAATTAGTGGTTAATTAAATGTAGAGGTTGATTAATGAGCAGAATACACTAATTGATTAGCCTCTGTGCTGGCCTACAGGGATCGGTAGGCTTTCTCGGAGTGGCGGGATTGCTAGGAGAGAAAGGCAAGAGGGTAAGAGAGTGGTGCTTTAAATTCTGTATACATGCACTTCTCCATGAGGTTTGTTTGCACATGCATGTTTTCTTACTTCTGGTCTTCGTCTCTGGTCGTGTTTTGCAGGGGCCTGCTGGTCAGTCTGGAGAAGCAGGTGAAAGGGGACCAAATGTAAGTGTGAAAGTCCTGTGCTCTCTCGTAATGATCTTTTCAGTACTATTGAAACATCTCTGACGTTTGCATTACAAGCACAAGCTGAAATGTATAGTTAACCTGAGCATCTAAAACACATGTGAAGCCGGGCAAATTCCCCCCCCCCCCGTCCAAAGTTCACAAGTCACCTTATACAAGTCAGAGTCAAGTATCGAGTCTCTAAAGCCAGAGTCCGAGCACTGCCTTAAATTTCTACAGCTTGAGTCTCCAGTCTTTGAGGTGTGAATCTGAATCATGTCTTCACCCTTTGAGGTACGAGGCTCGATTCTCTGAGGTGTGAACCTGACTCAGAGTCAGATGTTGAGTCTCTAAGGTCAGAGTCCAAGCCATGTCTTGTGTTTCTAAAGTTTAAATGTTCAGTCTCTGAGCCTCCAAAGGTCAAAAGTTGAGTCTGCAGTCTCTGAAGTGTGAGTCTGAGTGTCCAGTCTAATCTCTGAAGTGTGAGTCTGAGTGTCCAGTCTAGTCTCTGAAGTGTGAGTCTGAGTGTCCAGTCTAGTCTCTGAAGTGTGAGTCTAAGTGTCCAGTCTAGTCTCTGAGGTACGAGTCTTAGTGTCCAGTCTAGTCTCTGAAGTGTAAGTGTAATTGTCCAGTATAGTCTCTGAGGTACGAGTCTTAGTGTCCAGTCTAGTCTCTGAAGTGTGAGTCTGAGTGTCCAGTCTAGTCTCTGAAGTGTGAGTCTAAGTGTCCAGTCTAGTCTCTGAGGTACGAGTCTTAGTGTCCAGACTAGTCTCTGAAGTGTAAGTGTAATTGTCCAGTATAGTCTCTGAAGTGTGAGTCTGAGTGTCCAGTATAGTCTCTGAGGTACGAGTCTGAGTGTCCAGTATAGTTTCTGAAGTGTGAGTCTGAGTGTCCAGTCTAGTCTCTAAGGTGTAAGTCTGAGTGTCCAGTCTAGTCTCTGAAGTGTGAGTCTAAGTGTCCAGTCTAGTCTCTGAAGTGTGAGTCTAAGTGTCCAGTCTAGTCTTTGAAGTGTGAGTCTAGGTGTCCAGTCTAGTCTCTGAAGTGTGAGTCTGAGTGTCCAGTCTAGTCTCTGAAATGTGAGTCTGAGTGTCCAGTATAGTCTCTGAGGTACGAGTCTGAGTGTCCAGTCTAATCTCTGAAGTGTGAGTCTGAGTGTCCAGTCTAGTCTCTGAAGTGTGAGTCTGAGTGTCCAGTCTAGTCTCTGAAGTGTGAGTCTAAGTGTCCAGTCTAGTCTCTGAGGTACGAGTCTTAGTGTCCAGACTAGTCTCTGAAGTGTAAGTGTGATTGTCCAGTATAGTCTCTGAGGTACGAGTCTGAGTGTCCAGTATAGTTTCTGAAGTGTGAGTCTAAGTGTCCAGTCTAGTCTCTGAAGTGTGAGTTTAGTGTCCAGTCTAGTTTCTAAAGTGTGAGTGTCCAATCTAGTCTCTGAAGTGTGAGTCTGTGGGTCCAGTCTAGTCTCTGAAGTGTGACTCTTGAGGGTCCAGTCTAGTCTCTGAAGTGTGACTCTGAGTGTCCAGTCTAGTCTCTGAGGTTCGCGTCTGAGTCTCATGTCTTTGAGATGTGAGTTCAAGTCGAGTCTCAAGTCACCAAGATAAGGGTCAAAGCTACGTCTCATGTCAAGTACAAGTCTGAGTCCAGTTTCAAGTCTGTGAGGAGCAAGTCTGAGTCAAGCCTCTGAACTGTGAGTTGATTCTGAGTTGCAACTCCAAGTGTGATTCTCTGAAGTGAGTCCAGTACAAGTCTTGGATCTCCCTTGTTGAGCCTGGTATTACAGCCTCAGTTGCAGCCCTCTGTCTAAGGTGACGTTTGCTGTATAAGAGATATTATATTGTCCATAACTTTCAATCTTATTGTTTAAAAGTTATCTCTAACTTACTAAACACAAATGTATCCCATTAGCCATCAGGCTAGCGCATGAAAAGTATGGTTTAACCAACCCTGTGTTCTTTTTTACTTTTTTTATTTCAAACAGTTTCTTTAATCACAGCATTTATTTCATTTATGGTACTTTGATTGTGTTTGTCAGATGGAAAGTTTTTTCTGACCAAATATTATAATAAAAGGCTCATTAAATGAAGCTGTTCTAAACCTCTCAATTGTGAGTTGAGTCCAAATTCTTCTTATTTAGGGCTGCGCAATAAGGACAGAATACTAGTTTTATTTATTTTTATTGCTTCAAATTGAGGAGATTGGAAAAAGCTTTGGTATATATTAACAGGTGCACCAGTAAATGGCATGATTAAAAGCAGGTCAACATTATATCATTACAAGAATACCTGAAGTCAAACTCCACTCATCTGGAACTTTGTGACATAATATCTGTATTGTAAATGACATTAGTGTTATTATTGTAATAGTATTGGCTTAATAAATATTCTGTTGATATATATATATATATATATATATATATATATATATATATATATATATATATATATATATATATATATATTTATATGACTGACATTATTTATTGATGTTATTTTGGCCACAGGGGGCACGTGGAGGCAGAGGTGGGAGAGGAGCTACGGGAGCACCTGGAGCCAAGGTGAGGCAGCCGTCCTCTGATAATTATGGGGTTTAACAGTTCATACAGTCCACTCAGCTCTATAAAAAAGAGAATGACGTTTAAAGGCAGTGGGTAAAGATGACCTGACATACTGTTGGCTAATCTTCCCATAAAAACCCTTCAGAATACATAATGTGCTTCCTGTATTTAAAATTCACACAGTACTTCCTTCCCTTTGTCTTACCAGGGCTCTGCTGGCCATGACGGCCCACCAGGTCCCACGGGAGACAGGGTATGTCTCAATGTCACAAACATGTTATAGCACCAAGTCTATAAATGGCCAAGGTCATTTACCTCCAGAGTTTTTACCATCCTGACTTCTTTCATAATGAGGGTGAATTAGGTTTAGACTGCAGCGCTATTATAATAATAGCCTGGACCTTAGACACCGCTGGAATACTGTTACTCTCACACGTTGGTTAGTGATAAGTGACAAAGTCCATGTCAAAACTAAATCTGGTGTCTCAGAAGTGGTAATTTTAGAGGAGAAAAGAAAAATGTCCTTAACTGTTCAGTACTTTGAAAAACTCAAGTTTAAGTTATTACTTTTCAGGTTCAGAAAAAGAACGAAACATTTTTAACAGCAAGAGACACTAAACACTAAATATAGCATTAAAATTATGAACATTTTATTTGTCCCTTCTCTACTTTAGACAGGGAGGACCTACACACCCACAACACAAATGGACATGAGGGAAAGATAAACAAAGGCAGAAACAGACAAAGACAGAAGCAGGGCAAGGCGTGACAGTCTCACAAAGAAAAAGCAACCAACTTTTAAAACTGAACTTTGCATCTGTGGCAAAATGTATATGCAGGTTTCTGAAAGTGAGTCTCCTAAATTTAGAATTTAGAAGTATCTACCATTCTGCCATTCACACAGGAATTTGACCTCCACATTGAACCCATCCCTGCAGTGAAACACCCACATACACACACACTAGTCAACACACACACTCGATCCACCCCTATCCACGGCGCCTGGGGGCTAGGTGCCTTGATCAAGGACACTGCAGTCGTGTCTGGCCACCCGCCGGTCACAAGGCTGGTCTCCTAACCTCCAGCCCATATAGAATAGAAGCTGTAATAAGGGTAAAGGTGTGGGCACACTAAGTACTGAAAAACTTTATATTAGATTTAGTTGTTGAGGTGTCTTTGTTATTGAGGCTCATTTGTTTTCTTGATACTGAAAACGTTATATATCTTGGTCTTGATGGCAGCTGTACAGCTGTAACTGTAAATCAAACCAATCAATTGGTGGAGCAGGAAGTCTATTGACTTGGACAACACTTACAATAGAAGTGACTGAGACGATGACCGGGTTTCGATGTGACACCATGACATGTTAAACTTAAGACTAAGTAGACAATACTGACTCTTCCACTATGAAACAGATCAGTGTACCAGGACTGTGAAATGACTTAATGAACTGAAAATACATTATTTTTCCTTTGCTGTGTTCTCAAAGGGCCCACAAGGACCACAGGGACGGAACGGAGAACCGGGACACAAGGGACCAAATGTAAGTATTACACATTAATCAGTGGAGGGGACAGGTGGAGGGGGTGGGGGTGTTCTGTGAGGGTGTAAATTAATAATGTGTGTTTTCTGCTCTAAACTGTGCCGGCCTTTTATTATTTTTTTTTTTCAGGGCCCACCAGGAAAGGATGGATTGCCAGGTCATCCGGGCCAGCGAGGGGAGCCAGTGAGTCAGATATGAAATATTAGTAGCTTCAGAAAAGAGCGAGCATAATTAGAGGTAGTTTTTTTTCACACTGTGCTTAATGCTTCCAGTCCGCCGCAGCTGGATGCATTTAGCATCGATTGTGATAAACTGTTGTGTAAATTTACCAGGAGGGCAATTAGATCTGTGCAAGGCAAACACCAAGTGACTGCATCTGCTAATATTTGCTTTGGAAATGAGGTTGCAGTGTAGGGCTGACTGCCATGTATATTCATACAGGGGTTCCAAGGAAAAAACGGGCCACCTGGACCTGCTGGAGTGGTTGGACCACAGGTGAGTTATCGATAAATTTTAAGATAGAACACAGCTCTAGCTTTAGAATTCAAAGTCATGCAATTAGAGCACTAAGGATGGTCTTTCTTTTAGGGCAAATCTGGTGAAACTGGACCAACGGGAGACAGAGGTCACCCTGGGTCACCAGGACCTCCCGGAGAGCAAGGCCTTCCTGGAGTTGCAGGCAAAGAAGGTTCCAAGGTTGGTGACCACCAGTAGGATCAGCTTTGTCATCATTGTGGTCATTATAACTCTGAGGACCTATAGGCTGGTCAATACTTCTATTCCTTGCTCTTGAAACTATTAGTGCTGCGCAATATAGATAATATACTAGTGATGCAATTATATTAGTACTTGTAATTGTAATTCTGATAAGCCTTCAATGCATTAATGAATGAGTATATAATAATTTGATATGGTGAACAATTGACCCATATAGACTGGATCAAGATTCTCACTGCGCACTAGGACTGCGTATTGGCAAAATCCTGGCGATACGATATATATTGTGATACAGCCGTCACGATTTAATATATCATGATATACTGCGATACTGCAAGCAAAGTGATATATTGCGATTTTGCAAATACTACCATTAAAACACACCACTATATGAACAGGTTTGCCAATGCTTACAATTGCGCCCTTGTGCTGTTTGTTAATGTTGGAGTGGAGCTTAAAATGAATTACAACACTGCCATCTAGTGGTCAGAGGTTTAAACACAACACACAGTGATTCACTGTCTGCCAGGAATCTCTGTATCGATAATGTGTTTTTGAGAATTGATACAGTATCACTAAACGTAAAATCTACTGCGCACTACAAAACATTTCACATTTCGGCCACTAAAACCCCTAGAGATGCACTGATTGTGGTCAAAGTGGTCATTTTCAGTCTTTTTCTGTCTTTCAATAAACCACTAGTGTAGTGGAATATTCACACATCGACAAATACTCACCCTCCCACACGAGACCCAGAGCCTGTTTGGTCGGATATGGACAGCGTCAAATCAGATTTTGTCAGAAATCATCAACTGCAAGGTTATCATGATAAGCAAACATGGTGACAGGAAGTGATAACTTCTTTCTCGAGCTCATTTCTTCGTAGCCTGCTGTGATGGCTAGTCGAGCATGATTGATCAAAGCCTGATGAAGATGGATGTGGGTCAGTGGGATCGAAT
Organism: Megaleporinus macrocephalus; assembly: GCA_021613375.1. Taxonomy (NCBI): domain Eukaryota; kingdom Metazoa; phylum Chordata; class Actinopteri; order Characiformes; family Anostomidae; genus Megaleporinus; species Megaleporinus macrocephalus. The sequence continues at coordinate 39,343,665 of CM038703.1, forward strand.
GATAAAAATCTTCAGTCTGTCTGACTATGTCATGAAAAACGAGAACCCCTCCACGCTGGTCTCCTGCTTGGCTGGAGCAATGAACGAAAATGTGCATGTGTATGCGGGGGATTCGTAACAAGAATGAATTTTGATACTGAAGCGGTTATTCACGTAGCTGCAACTGACTGTAGCGTCATTAAATAGTGTTAATGACTAAAAATAATGTATTGTGCAGCTCCATTAACGTTCCCTCAGTAATAGCTCTATATTACTGTGTAATTCATCAGAGGTAGGAGATAGTAAACCTTAATATTAATAACCGAATTATGAACCTTAAAATTAATACCTGGATTCCCAGCCTAGAGTTGAATAGGTCATAACTCTACAAGTGTGATACAGTGCACACCATTCAGTTAGTATAGACAGAGCGTTTAGGCAGGCTGTGGGTGTAAAAGGGGTGAATGATGATTCCCAGTGAGCAAACGAGCTGTCAGCTCACGGTGAAACTGAACTTCATCTCTTTCTCTCTCTGCTCCTCTGTTTCCAGGGTGATCCGGGCCCTGCAGGGCTCCCCGGCAAGAGCGGCCCGGCTGGGCGCCGTGGATTCAGAGGAAACCGAGGCATGCCTGGCGCCATGGTAACGCACCTTTGCTCATCTGATCTTGTCTTTTGGGAACATCTTGGGATCGTCTGTGATATACAGACACCCTGGATGGGATGTGCGATTGATATCCCTCTCTAGCTGGTTTGTCTGGAGGATCGGCAGCGTGGCACGGTGAAGAGAACGCTCTGGAGATGAGCATGTAAAGCAGGAGTGCTTTAAAATCATGCCTTAAATTTTTCTTTATGTTGTTTGGTTGTGTTCTCTTAGGGTGCTGCTGGTCTAAAAGGTGAAGAAGGACCTCCTGGAGCTGCCGGAACGATAGTAAGTAGTCTTTCACCTACGCCTCCTGGACACGTTTTTAAAGACTCATCTGTGCATAGGTTGAGTTAGTCCTCTAGCTCTTCATAGGGGGCGTATTTTTGGTTGGAGGTCTAGTGTGACACTAGCTGCTACACTGAAGTGTTTATAAACTCTAGCAACATTCTTATCAGTAACATATTAACGTTAACATGCCACTATCATATAAGTGTTACTGCTATGCTGAGAATAGCCCCCTACCCAAGTAATATCTGCTCATGCCGGTCCACCATTGTATGACAGGGTCAGCAACAGACAAGCTACGTTCTGGAATTGTAAGTCTACAATATGCATCTAGCAAATGGTTTGTGTTTCTGATAAGATATTTAATTAGAGCAGCTACCCAAAAAACCGTAGTGTACATCACCGTGGTCTTCACACTGTTCCTCACCCCACCCCCTCCCAATAATAGGGACCATGCAGAGGTCCTTAAGAATTAATCAGACCATTCTGTTCCACGCTTGCAAATATGAGTGCCATCTCTTCACAGGGTGCCACGGGAGAGAGAGGGCCTTCTGGAGCAGCTGGTGGGATTGGTCAGCCTGGCCGCGCAGGAGGCATAGGCCCTGCTGGACCTGCCGGGGAGAAGGGAGAGCCGGTAAGCAGGTCTTACCGTGTGCCACTGTTTGATATACTGTAACAAGCCTGGCAGTTATTAAATGGCACTCATATCCTTCCTATTCTTTTCTCAGGGAGAGAAAGGACCCATAGGCCCTGCAGGGAAAGACGGAGAGCAAGGGTCTGTGGGGTTACCTGGGGCTGCTGGACCACCTGGTCCTCCTGGAGAGGATGGGGATAAGGTGTGTTATAAAGTCTCCGATTCGTGTTTCTTTAAGAACCCAAAGCTGAATATGGTTGGTTAGGCATATCTCTATCTGTTTGACTGTAACTTGGTATTATGAAGTAACATATATGCTCAGATTCAGTCAAGTCAGGTCAAGTTTATTTATATAGCGCTTTTTACAACGATGTTGTCTCAAAGCAGCTTTACAGAGTTTTGCAAACAGACAGTTACAACATATATCCCCCAGTGAGCAAGCCAGAGGCAACAGTGGCAAGAAAAAACTCCCTAAACTGGAGGAAGAAACCTTGGGAGGAACCAGACTCACAAGGGGAGACCCATCCTCCTCTGGTCAAACAGTTTAATAAACTAAATACCAAAGAAAAGAGTCTCTGTTTGAAATCTGGATAGCAAAGCTTTAGAAGCTGCACAGATAGAGGCAGTCTCTGACTGAGGCAGTGTATGACTGAGGCAGTCTATGATTGAGGCTTTAGGTAAAGTGGGCGTAAGCTGAAACAGTCCCATCCTATCTCAGTGCTGGTGCACCTGGATGGCACAGTGATGTAACTGAGGTTGTAGAAAGTGACACAGATGGACAGGTGAGCTGGCTGGTGATGGGTGATTTAGCACAACACAGCTTTATAATTACAGTTAATAAAAACACTAACATTCAGTGTTTTATACAAGAATATGATGGAATAATATAAAAACATTTAAAATTGGAAATTAGGGCTGGGCAGTAAATACTGGATAATATATATGTTGTTACTTAGCGCTACATCATGTCACAATTCAATACAGTATGCATCTGACCAACTGCATGTTTTATTATATTCTTATATGCCATGCGGTATGTCATTGTGTTATTTTTGTAGTACTATTAATTCTATTTTCTCTCTTCAGATGTGTTCAACATAAATATTGTGACATATTGCGTATTGCCATAGTACTGGCCTCTACTGGAAATTCATGTTTATTTACAATTGTACTGTAAAAAAACAACAAATCATAAAGCATCTCTATGTATATGTGCAGATCTGTGTTTTCTCACCACTCTCTGTAAGCTTTTCTGAACTCTGTAGTTTTGAAGTTTTTAAACGTTGTGCTGGAATTCACTAGTGAAACTACTGCTTCACCAAACATCCGTCTTTGGCTTGTTAGCGATTCCACACTTATCCTTAATACACATTCTTCTGCTGTGACCTTTTACTGACAAAATAAAATAAAATAAAATAAAATAAAATAAAATAAAATAAAATATTTTGTTGTCCATATAGGAAGTAATTCTAATTGACTTTGATTGATTTATGTGTGTTCCTAAAGGGAGAGACTGGAGGTCCGGGACAGAAAGGTAGCAAAGGAGACAAGGGTGATCCGGTAAGACTCTAATAATTAGGCACATGATTTGTATTTATTGATGCACTGAAGTTTTTGATTTAGAGGTGACTTACCCCTATTTTTGCATTGTTTCACAGGGACCTTCAGGACCACCAGGAATTCAAGGGCCTATTGGGCATCCAGGCTTACCAGTATGTAGACTGCTGTGTCTAACTGCCATACATACCACAGGACACACAGTCATAAACCCCTCAGCTTTGTAACTCTACTGTACAGTCTCATGCAAAAGTCTGGGCACCCCCAGTCAGATTACCAGACCAGGGGTCCGGTACACACATACATATATCTATATGTTAAAATGCTCGCTTCGACTTTCAGGGAGCGGATGGTGAGTCAGGGCCACGGGGCCAGCAGGGAATGTACGGACAGAAGGGTGATGAAGGACTTCGAGGATTTGTGGGGGCCACTGGGCCGACAGGCCTTCAGGTAGAAAAAAAATCCATCTCAAGTCCGCCTGCAGCTAATGTACTTCAGCACTAATGCAGTGTCTCTAATGACTCCCTCTCTGCCTCTGTGTGTGAACAGGGCATGCCAGGACCCCCTGGAGAGAAGGGAGAGAGCGGACATGTTGGACCTTTGGTAACAAAGCACTTCTCTCCTCTACTGTCCTGCACTGTAATAGATTGTGTCACTCCCACTCTCTAAAAATAGAAGAGAACTGGTGATTAACTTGGATATACTGCTTCTAGGAAAACCTTTAAACACTCACGTAGCTCATTTCCAAAAGAACTGATTATTTAACGTACCGTCCTCTGAGCTTTTAAGGAACGTCTGAGCTTTTTACGGAGCCTTGGCATCACTCGACAGAGATGGACATCTTTATGTTCAAGAGCGTGTGTTATTGAAAGAGACTGGAAATGATATTTGCTTAATCCTTTTAAACTGATATTAATCTTCAGAGTTATAAGTTATTCAGGAACTGCTGTTAATGTTTCAGCGCTGTAAAACTGTTGTGTACGTTCTGTAGTTATGAAAGTGAAGGATATATGAGTTCTAGCAGTTTATAGGGGAATTACAGGGGATCATAGGGGGAAATCATCCAGAGTGCTTTAATGTAAAATTGACTGAATCAGGTTTCTTTACAGACTTGGTGACAGAAGCCAGATGTTATAAATGTTTACTGGCTCTGAAAGCCCCCCCACAGAAATGAATTGGATATGAATGCTCTGCCTTTTTACATTTTAAGTAAATATTTTTGAAAGACAGTCATGGCGAAGAGGTACACTACTGATCAAAAGTTTGGGCACACCCAACTGAGTATGTATTTTATAATTAGAAAAGTATTTTAATCTTAATGCCCTGAAAGACACATTTTATTAGATAAGATAGGATTATCCTTTATTGTGATGTAGTGGCCTATAAACAAAAATATATCTAAAACATTTTACTGTACATTTAAATAAATTATGGCCTGTTTTTCAGAAATAACAAGATCTCAGCATGTACGCTATCCTCTTTGATCCTGTTAGAAAAGCAAGTGGCTCCTCATGAAGCTGCTGGCGAGAAAGCTAAAACTGTGAAACTGCATCTGTAAATATTTTTAAACCACAATGAGATGCTTTATTGTGGTCCCATAATAATAATAATAATAATAATAATAATAATAATGATAATAATAATAAATAGTAAAAATTAGAAAAAATATATGTAGGCGTGTCCAAACGTTTGACTGATAGTGTACGTGCAGGGTGTTGTAAGACAAAATAGTGCTGATGAAATTTGGCTATATTTGCTTGGAAACTTTGCAGCCCCTGATTTACATCATCACCCCTGTAAAGAAGTCTCTCGGTATGTTTCTCTATAATCAGCCACTTAACATCAGCTCACTCTGGATAATGTCCCTACACAGAAGTACTTTCACTTCTGTGTGGAAACATAATTGTTCATTCGGGCTGTCATTAATAATTATATTAATAATTGCTTAGTTTACAGATTCCTTTGATGATGAATTAAGCAAAGAGTTTGTTAAAAGAGACTAAAAAACAAAAATGAACTTTACTGAGCGCAAACTATGCAGAACCTTTAAAACATTAGAAATACTTCACTAGAAAAGAAATCTCAGAAAACCTTAAAGAAGCCAGTGAAACTCTGAGGAAAAGAAAATGCATCTTAATAAATGTGACTAGGCTGTGGTTTGCAGTATTAGAAAGAGAGCAGTAGGAGAATTTAAAATATGCTTTATTATCAGGCAAAATGCCAAATAAGCTCTGCTGATGCATTTAAGACATAACATTCTGTTGATTAATAGTGACTGCCTTATTCCCACTGTACTCCAATACTGCATGCACTGTAAATACCAGGGAGAACCAGGTTAGCACTGGTGTACATTGAAATGTTATGTGGATATACACATGTGTGTTAGGGACTGGGCTCATCAAAACTTCAATTAAATATATAAAATAGACAGATAGTTCTAGTTCTGAAATCAGATATTGATACTGGAACTTCAGTGGGCCAACTATGCAGACTAACCTCCAGAATTCAGTAAATGATTAATAAAATCATAACTTAACAGAAGTTATACACAATGTCTGGTCATTTACATTTCTGTTTCACACGTTAAAAGTACAGGCAGCTCCAGCTCACTACTTCCAAAGATTTAACAGCTCTACTTACACTAAATGGGCTGTATCTATCAAATCATGCAGCACAGAAAACATTAGATACATTCAGCATGTTGAGCTACTGCACATAAAACTAACTTTCTGTTACACAGCAAAGTGAAATTAGTACATTAGTGTTCATATTCTCTCAGTGCTGTTGCTTTTTAGAGACTGTGTTGAGTTTTTACTGCATGACTGCTCAGATGCTGACTGTCATATAATATCATAATACGTTTACAGTTGTAGGTCTTATAGAGTTGTTATCTAGGCTTTCTCTCTTGCACCTGTATACTGAAAAGACAAGCCCCGCTCCTGATGTGTGTGCCTCAGAGACTGGTAGTGACTCACGCTTTGTATCTGTTTTATATTTTAAAAAAAAAATGTTTTTGAACCCCTTTTTTAGCTCCACATTTCCTGTTACTGTGTAAAGCTCAAAGCACTTTATCCATATAACATCTTTATTTTCACAAGATGTAAATGATCACACTACAAACGTCAAATTTATGTTAAATGAATATCGACCCCAAATATCGTTTATCTGTGTCCTTGATTACTAATCAATATTCACATCAGCCCAACGAAAACCATATCTGTTCTAAAGATATTCTAATGCTCAGCTATTCTATACTCATATTTAGCATTCATTACAAGCTGCAGTTAAAACTAACAGAAGTGCCAAGATGGGGTCTAGCTTTGGCTGAGAGTGCCTCAGTAGCTCATTTCTTTTAAATCCGTCACCATCCACCTTATCCTTCTCTGTCCGCCTGTTTCAGTACTGATTTTAACATGCCCTCATCCACTTGGCTTCGTCTTTTCCCCTCAAGGGAATCTTCAGTGCCATCTTAATAGTCATTCCATTACTTTATTACCTCAAGTGAAGGGCCTTAGATGAACCCCTGGAGGGCCAAGTGATCGAGTGAACGCAGGTGTGGAGTTATTGGCGACAGAACTTGATGCCTGATGCAGTTTGTCTTTACAAACTTTTCAAAATGATGTCCAAAGCTGTTGAAGCTGTAGCAACAAACCACTTTAACATGCCCAACATTTGATTTGCTAGACTTTCGGTTTCTAACTACTCTATCTCTCATATATGACTGCTGATACAGACTCATTACTTCATGCTCGTTAGATGGCTAGTTAGCATCCGGAAGGTTACCCAGCTTACAACAACACAAAGGACGGTACACAACAGTGCTAATCCAGGATTACTGCCAGACAAAGCAGTAACTCATAAATGCTATGAACGTTAATGTGCACACATCCCAAAACGGTTTCCTGTTCTCTCCTCACTGTTCTCTCCTCCCTTTCTATCGCAAGTGGTGACTTACATGATTCACTGTTTAAAAACCTTTATCATAAGTGTATTTTCACCAGTAAGACCACCAGATATCATTAGAACATATGTAAATATGTATAAATACAATACAAAGTAGTATAAAAATCTTATTCTGAAAGAAGTAGGTCATATATTGAGCACCAGTTTGAAGAACAAAGCTCCAGACATTACATGAATGTTTTCAGTTTCTTCAGCAGCAATCTTGATTTAGCTTAATGAAGTACTGGGCAGTCAAAGCAGGTATTAGATGAGAACAGTAAATAATACTGAGTTGTTTCCACAAAGCTTGGAAAGGGTTAAATAAACACACTGACGTATGTAAAACCACTCCTTATTGTATTAATACTGTACTATTTTAATATTCAAAAAATAATAAACTAAAATGTTTTTCTGAGCAAATAAAGTTTCCTGTCTAGAAAAATAGCTTTTTAAATATAATAATGTCTCCAAGTGCCTAAAACTTTTTCACAGTGCTGTCAGTGTGACACATATCTGCGTGTTGAGATGAGCACGTTAAAAGAGAATTAAAATGGGGCCTATAATTTTGCACACCCATGTGTGATTTTCTTCTCACCATCGTGCAGCGTTCTTTCTCTTGGAGAGAAAATTACATGAGGATCTTTTGATATACTACACCATAATTGCTATCATCTTCTTGAAAATAGGCCCCGAACATCACTGTCTTCATTTTTTAGCTAAATCAGTTGCGTGTCCAGCTTTTCTGCTGAGAATGGAAGAAGCTGAATGATGGACCCACCGATTCAACTTGGAGATGTTATTAATTGTAAAATGTATTTAGCCGATCAATTAGTTGTTTATTCATCAGTCGACGGTTAATCGGCTAATTGTTTACATCCCTGGAAGCGGGCCGAGGCAGTGGGGATGATGGCTGCCCAGTGGGAGGTGTGGTGGAGCACCAGAGTCAGTGTTGAGAGTGTATGATGCGCAATTGTGAGTGACAGCTGAGCGATGGAGAAGGAGCGGAGAGAATTTGAGAGAGCGAGAGAGAGGGAGGAAGTTGTTGGAGCGAGGCGCCGGTTGCGAGCAGGAAGGCAGCGTGACAGCTGCTAATCAGATTAGTTGGAGCCCGGGCCGTCTAATGAGCGGCCTGCTTTGTGACAGGCTTCTCACAGCCCTGTCGAGCATGAAGGAAAGCAACAGCACATTCTCAATGGCTCCACTCCATGCCCAGATTAGATGGAGTGCATCAGAACAGAACGCAAAACAAAGCCACAGGACCTCACTGGGAAAGTGGCGCTCATGTGTGAATGCTGAGGATCATGGGATTTCCAGCTCTTAACGTGGAGTCAGTCAGTTTTTCGCAAGCGTTAGCTCTCCGACTGAGGAGGCAGAGGCTAAATGCTTGATGGTGCTCAGCACAGCTTCAGAGTAGGTGCTCTTCCTGGAGGCCAGCCTAACTCCTGATACCTACAGAGTAATTGTCACAGTATCTGGTTTCAAAATCTGTACACCATTTCTTGTTAAACAACCAGCTATGCTTGAAAATGATATATAAATATAGTATATGAATATACACAATAAATCCCTGTGGAATATGGCACAAATATATTCACAACATATTTGATCAAATCCAGTCAAATTCAGTGTTTAATTATAATGAATTTTATTAAATAACATGCTGTACTAAATTCAGTTATACATGACTTATTGCGCTCTCTTTGTAATTAAACCTGCAGTTGGCCAATCGTCTTTGTTTTCTAAAAATATCAACAATATGTGCAGAAAAGTAATGAAATATTGGCATTTTGCCCACCTCACCTTATTATTTTAAAGCAATATTTTTAGAACAACTTCATAAACTATATAAAAATATATTACCTATTTAAAAAAAATCAGTTCTTGTTAAACAATCACTGATGCTTAAAAATTATATATTTTTTCCTATCTGCAGTTTTTTTCCTATCTTGTAAAAAGTTAGTTCTATTATGAGTTTAGACGTGCTAATTTTTAACAAGAAAAAATCTCTATCTATCTATCTATCTATCTATCTATCTATCTATCTATCTATACCACATATTATTTGCAGTTGTCATCTAATACCTCCATTGACTACTTAGTATTTAAATCAAGTAGTACTTAGTAAGCTAAATCAAGATTGCTGGTGAAGGGATGTAATACATTTATACAATGTCTGGAACATCTAACTATATATATATATATATATATATATATATATATATATATATATATATATATTAACAATATGTGCAGAAAAGTAATGAAATGTTGGCATTTTGCCCACCTTACCTCCTTTTTTAAAGCAATATTTTTAGAACAATTTTATAAACTATATAAAAATAATATTAAAAATCTGTAGAAATCTGCAGTATCTGTTAAGATAATCTAATGTCAAAAATTACATTATTTTTTAAATATTAAAGATATTGATGAAGTCTTTTTTCAGGATATTGTTTTTCCACCCTTTCAATGATGCACCAAAAGCTAATTTGGGGCTAATAGCTCCCCTTTGTGGAGGACAGTCAGCCTGCTGAATGTGAGTGAATGAGTGAGTGAATGAGTGAGTGAGTTATAAACTAGGCTCTGCAGTAAGATTCTCTAGAATGCAGCTACAGGACACGACGTGGACATAAAGGAGCAGCAAACAGTATTTAAGGTTGCATGTATTGGCAAATCAAATCAAAGCTGTGACGTTCTCTAATCTGCACCCTGCGACACATCAGGGAGTATTATTCACCATACTTATTGTGTCCTATTGCATAAATGATGATAGTGACTCGTCACTATCAGTTCCCGGGATGATTATCTCTTTCTTATCATTGTTGTCAGGGTATTTGTTGGTCATTGCTGATGTGTAATGTGAATCATGGGCCTGTCACCCAGCCCAAGTCTGGTAAAGTACTAGAGGAGGTGGAGGCTGCCCGCGTGCACGCCGAGCACAGAACTCTGCTGGCATGGAGTTTGATTAATGACACTCTGGATGAGCTGGTCCTCATTAAAACAAGAGAAAGACAAAAGAACAGAGAGAGACAGAGAGGGGTAGATTGAGCATGTCCGTGATGGCCTGTCACTGCCGTGTCAGTGGGCTATGATGAGCTGTACAGAAAACCACTTTTATCAAATGCACTGAGAGAAGTGCTGATGATACAGAAAGTTGGAGGCTGGCTGCCAGCAGCAAAAAGCAGCAATATATGTGTGTGTGTTTGTGTATGTGTTGTAACACTGTAGCCCAATAATAAAGTTTTCTTCTTGTTTTTGTTAGGGACCTCCTGGACAGCCTGGTCCTCGTGGCCCCCAAGGACCCATCGGTGGAGAGGTAAGCATTAGAGCTGAAACTACAGAACTCATCCAAGACATGAACATTTCCAAAAACTGTGTCTATTTAGTTACCTTGCAGCACCAACGGTCATAAAATTAATACATCATATTTTTATATATTAATATCTCAAATGAATGCCTCATAATTAAAAAGGTGGAGATATAGCATCAAGATGTACTAAACCTGGGGTTTTAGGGGGCTAATTCCACTTTTGCTGATCTCACAGCTTTACTTTTGCCTCTTAGGTAGTCCATCAGTAGTCCACTGCTGTATATGTTTTTTTTTTTTTTCATTCTTTAGTTCAGCACTACACATAGGATGCTAACACTGCTAACAAACACTACAAGTCAAAAGTCACCTAAATCTTTTCTATAAATACATCCTCAGAACCTCTCTCAGCTTGCTCATATCAGCTCCAGGTTTACTTGTTGAAGTGGATTAAGATGCACTGTGCACAGCAGGTGTTGTACAGATTACATTTGTGTTGTATCTATTTATAAATAACTCATACTCTTGAATATTCAACCTTCAGATACAGTTAAGAAAGTCTTATTATATACAAAGCTTATTATTAAAAACCATTTAACTAGCTTTAACTAGCTTTTAACTACAAATCTTTAAATAAGCAGAATAAGTCAGCTAGTACAAGTAGCTTTTCCCTTCATTTCTTCTTCAACAGAAAGAAGAGTCATTATTGTTCCACTAAGAACTGACGGCTTCAAACAGTTGCTAAGTTAGTTTGTGTTTAATGTGAGACTGTCACGGTGTCGCTGGGGCAGTAGCAGATGAAGGCAGGAGTGGACACACTTGTGAGTTTTTAGTCAAAACTAGGATTTTAGTAGGATTTTAAGTCCAAGGTGACAAAGACAAAAACAGGCAGGCGCAAAACACAACTCACAGAAATGAACAGCACGGAATCCATAGAAAATGTCAGACAAACACAGACAGCAAACACAGGGTATATAACGAGACAAAAACATGGAACACCTGGACACAGGAGGGGTTACAGATACAAACCAGGTGTGGGACGGAGACACTAGGAGCATATGATCAAAACAGAAGCACATAGTGAAGGTAAATACAAGCACATGAGACTGACAGGACGTAAACAGACAGACGTGGATGGGCAGGGCGTGACAGAGACCAACTATTCTCTGTAGGTTTTAAATCTGGACTCTAACAAGACAAAACAGTCAGCAAAAGCCGTTGTACTTTGGGTTTGCCCCCTTTATGCCCAACGAATCAACATAAATACAGTTACATACATGTCTTTAAAAAAGAGTTGATATTTTGCAAACTAGTTTGAAGAGTAATGTTTCCAGCAATCACATACCTTAAAATCTACCACACCCACAAGTTATTTACAGTAATAAAGCACTGATCAGCCAGGCGTTGGATGAAAACTATTACTAAGACAGGGCTGCTAAGAGGAGAGGTTTGGAAATGTGTTTACAGAAAAGGTTTTGATGACTAATGACCTTTAATGTTTGTTAGCAATATTTGCCACAAAGCTGTAGCACTAAAGAAGGAAATGAAGCACACCGAACATGTGTTGGTTGCTGGGCCACATCTGGAGTAAATGGAAGATTGAGTAAATTTGATTGTTTGCCAGATCACTTCTTTAATGAATAATTCATCAATCAGTGCCACATTCCAAATTTAGCATATGTTGAATTAATGTGTGATTCTTCATCTATTTTATCCTACGTCTGTTTTCTCTTACACCACATGCCAGATAAACTAAATAAAACAGGCAGGGGATTGAATTAAGGAGATAAACTAAAATAAATAAAATACAGAAATAAATACAGAAATCCAAAATCCAATCATACTAAAAGATGGACTGTTAAAATACTGAACAGTAAATACGAGTATTTGACAAATATTTGAACCATCTGAATCCTAAGTAAATATATATATCCTCTCAGGTAGAGACAAAAATTTCTAAGTATCTTAAGGTCACCATGTCCACCGTGTCTTCCTGCAGTGCAGTGAAGGTCATCTATGGGCTATTAAAATAGTTCTGATGAGTGCTCAGAACTGGAATGATAATAATCACTCTACAGTCTCAGCTGACTCATAATGTGATATATGAGCTCAGTGGCCTCTGATTCAGATCTGGTGACAGATCCTGTGCTCTAATGGCCTCCTTTACAGGACCCACTGGCTGCCATACATCTAATGGATAGCCTTGCCTACCTGCTGGGGAACTGGAGATTAGTGTGCCATAAACATACAGAGACACCTTCAGTGAAGTTGTTTAGGGCAGCAGGAGAGGTTAGCGACGTCGAGAGGTTTTAAGAAAAATGTTTTCCGCTCACTGTTAACACTCACTGGTGCTCGTTTAATTGAAAATTAGAATATTGCAAATCCCTTTGATGTATTAAGTAATAAGAGATGGTAATATTATTACTATCATAAGAAATACATATGAAACCCCTGTAATGCTCACTTATGCTACTTCAGAATGGAATTTGTATCCCAAGACAGTGTTTGTCGTGATTATTCTACAGGGCACAATCCTTTGTTTAACTAGTGAATGTTAGTAAATATTTTCAGCCAAAACTTAACAGATAGATAACTATCATTAAAACGCATTCATAGCATATCCCTAGCCTTTTTAGATGACTCCATTTGATGAGGGGGCTTTTTGAGGCATTGAACATTTCATCGTCTTGTTCCTGTCGCGACCATTTCTGGCTCTAGCTTCTCTGAAATGGACCATTTTGCATGAAACCACTCTGAATGACTTTATTTACATCTCAAAAACCTGAATTATGCAGAAGTGCTGAACAGGAGGAGGCTAGAAACAAATGAAGATGTTTTAGCTGTGTGACTGGTATGATGAGCAGAGCCATGGATGATTATAAAATGATTGGGAAACCTATAAGACACAGTTATAATTAATATTAATATCCAGAAATGCTCATATTTAAACAGTAGTCAAATATTGAGATAGATAACCTGACAAGAAATGGTTGTAAGTAAGAAATATTGAATATTGACTTTCGGTGTCCTATAACATTTAAATCTACAACATAAATACTGCTATTGATTACAGTAACAGAACTATAATTATAATGCTTTTATTTAGCATTTTATATCGTTCTCTGATAATCTACCTAAAAGGTATGTGACTTTGGTCACAGTAAGAATGCTCAGTGCTTTACATGCCCATTTACACACTATGAATTCTGTCTTTCATGAATAATAAACTCTTGAACAATTTGATGAGCTCTGCTCTGATATGCTGGTTTACAGTGCGATGATGATCACACAGAAGCAGCATGTCGGAATAGACACTGGCAGGAAAATGAGTGCGGTCCTCATACTTTTTAGTAAGCTACGAAAACGTTTGTTATGTGGAGCTTGCAAGTATCTAACGTTACCTATACTAGCTACTTACTTTCAGTCTCAACATCAACACGAAGTACATTAAAGATACTCACTATGACACATTCAGTTTAAGATGATCTGCCTTTACCAGCAAACAGTGATAAAATCACACAGCGTGGCTACTTACAGGAGTTGTGATGCTGAAAAAGGTGGAAGCGCTCCGCTCTCTTCAGTCTCTTCAGTGTCAAATACTGAGCAATGCCTGTTCGATGCTAAATATTGGCTAGTTTGTTTTGTAATTGTGTTGTTCTACCTTAAATTGTGCCGCATTTACATTCACAACAGAAGCTAAGCCAACTCCAGCCTCGTTTAAAGATTAACCCTTTGATGCACAAGCTAAGCAAAGCCCTTCTAATGCGCAACGCAGGACAAAGTTGACCCATATTCATTTCCTGTATTATTTTATGTATCTCTTTTGTATATCTATTAAAATATCATTATTGTATATCATTATTGTTGTTTATCATAAATCATTATTTTAATTCTTATTCATTTACTTCATAAAAAAAAGTTGTTGTAAAGATGTTCCAGACTGCAAATGTTTACAAATATCAATAGTTTCTATCAGATTCCATAATGAATACATATGTGTCCATTTTTGACCCGTGCTGTAGGTTAGAAGGACAGCGATACAAAAATGATTTTTATTTAAACAAGTAAAAAAAAAAAAAATGAAGTGAGGATTTGTGATGATTAAAAACATAATTTGCAAATTGAGGAATGTGTTGAAGCTTGAATGATGAAATTAGAACATAAAATCTCAGTCGTGTCACTTTTACACAGGTTGTGCATCAAAGGGTTGACAGTTTGATATAAAACAGGTATGAAAAGTGCCAACATCCTCTTCACAGCCTGGAACTATAGATTTCTCTACACTGTCCACTATTTTCAGTCCTGTTGCTGTCCGTGGTGATTGTATACAAATTTTAGTGGTGTAAATTCTAATATTAAGTCAGTACAGTTACATTGTTTCACTGTTCAGTGTATGTCAGTTCTATGTACTGAACCTTGTTCTGAACTATGAAGATGTAAATTGAGTTTTCTATTCTTTGGTATCTAATAATATGATTAATATACAGCATATGCATCTCTATACACTCTGGAACCATACACAATGACACTACAATGTTCTTCAGTAGCTATCCTGAACACTCATCTCCACCCTTCCCTTCCCTCCCATCTTTTCCCCCTTCTCTGCCTTCTCCTCCCATCATTTCTTCTCCTCTCCTTCTCTCTGGACGACCCTCGGCTGATTTGGAGTGTTTAATTATTAACTAGTAGTAGACTGTGATCCCTGGCCGCGAGTTATATTTACTTCACTGCGAATGATTAAGGAGTATTAGATTATCATCCCTGAGAGAGAGTTATATTTACCACTATTAATAGCCGCCTCTCAACATCTCCCATGTGTTAATAATTAAAATATGCCATGGCGAGAGGAGATGAGATGGGTTGAACCTAGTGTGTGATAGTGCTTCTCGATACGATGATATGTTGTTAATATCATGATGAATCACATTACGATGATCTTTTCTGAGCTTAGTCCAGATCTTTTCTGGTAAAGCAGCTCTGGACAACTGGATTACTTATTCATAAGAAATGGGGTTCTCCATGTGGAAATCATGAGTTTGAACCCCAGAGAGACACAGCGGTGCTGCTGGAGTGTTTAAACACTTCAGGGTTACTGCTGGACTGGGAAGAGTCCACCAACCAAAACTATCCAGCCAACAGTGACATGTGGGAAGAGTCCTGTGACCACAAATGAAGGACTAGAGGATGAACAACACTGTGTGGTCCAGCTATCGTCTATCTTTACATCTGCAGTGGGGTCAAGGTGGGAGTGTCTAATAGAGTGGACAGTGAGTGGACACATTATTTAAAAACTCCAGCAGCACTGCTGTGTCTGATTCACTCACACCAGCACAACACTTACACACCATGTCAGTGTCACTGCAGGGCTAAGAATGATGGACCACCTGAATAATACCTTCTCTGTGGTGGTCCTTTGGAGGTCCTGAATGTTAATAAACAGGGGGCTAACAAAGTATGCAGTGATGATTAATGAAAGTAGTGTGATTAGTGCTGAAATTGACTAATAATACTGAGTTTGAGTAATATTACTCTTACTACTACTACTACTACTACTACTAATAATAATAATAATAAGAAGAAGAATATTATTTATATTTATATATTTATTATTTAGTGTTTTTCTTATTCCCAAGAATGCTGTACAGTACTGTAGATTCAAGATTCAAGAGTTTTATTGTCATATGTACAGCAGAACAGACAGTTACACTGTACAATGAAATTCTTACTTTGCTGCTCCTCCATTCACCAATAGATAAGATAACAAATAAAAGAAATAAAAAATATATATACAAAATATACAAAGTATAACAATATAAGTTGAAGTAGATAAAATTATTTTTTTAGTTAAAGAATAAAAAATAAAAGTTATGTGTGCTTTTATGTGCAAGTATGAAGAGCAGCAGCCATAAAGTGCGAGTTGCAAGTAACAAATGTAAACAATAATGTTTTGTGCGAGTAGCGAATGTAAACAGTATTCTGACAGTACAGTGAGTGTAAGGTGCAGTTTAAATCAGACCAGTTAAAACCAGTTCAGAAAGGAGAGGTTGGAGAGGTAGTGCGTGAGGTGTTCACAAGCCTGATGGCCTGTGAGTAGAAACTGTTTGTCAGTCTTGTGGTCCTGGACTTCACACTCCTGTAACGTCTGCCTGAAGGTAAACGTGTGAAGAGTGTGTGCTGGGGGTGTGTACTGTCCCTGATTATGTTGTGGGCCCTCCTGGTGACCCTGGTGTGGTAGATGTTCTGTAGTGAGGGGAAGGCTGCTCCTGAGATGGACTGTGCAGTTTTGATCACACGCTGGAGAGCCTTTCTGTCCTGAGCAGTAGAGTTTCCATACCAGACGATGATGGAGCTGGTAAGAACACTCTCAATCATACTCCTGTAGAAGGTGCTGAGAATTTTGGTTGGCATACCAAATTTTCTCAGCCTTCTCAGAAAGTACAGTCGCTGCTGGGACTTCCTGATGATGATCTGAGTGTTGTGGGACCAGCTGAGATCCTCACTGATGTGAATGCCAAGAAACTTAAAGGTTTTCACCCTCTCTACCTCAGTCTCCCCTATGTACAGGGGTGTGTGTAGCTCTCGCTTCCTCCTTGGATCAACAATCATTTCCTTGGTCTTGTCTGCATTCAAGGAAAGATTGTTGTCATGACACCAGGCCATCAGCTCAGCCACCTCCTTCCTGTACGCTGTCTCTTCCCCACCAGTGATCAGTCCAATGACTGTAGTATCATCAGCAAATTTGATGATGCTGGTGTTGTTCTGGGAGGCCACGCAGTCGTATGTGAAGAGCGTGTACAGAAGGGGGCTCAGCACACAGCCTTGAGGGACCCCTGTGCTCACTGTTCTTGTGCTGGATGTGCAGCTGCCGACTCTGACTGACTGGGGTCTGTCTGTTAGAAAGTTCAGCACCCAGTTGCAGAGGGCTGGTGTCAGTCCGAGGGTGAGGAGCTTTTCTGAGAGTCTGTGTGGGATGACCGTGTTGAATGCTGAACTGTAGTCAATAAAGAGCATTCTGACATATGTGTCCTTGCCCTCCAGGTGTGTGAGGGCTTTGTGAAGAGTAGCGTTGATTGCGTCGTCTGTAGACCGGTTCCGGCGGTATGCGAACTGTAAAGGATCTATTGTGTTGGGAATGGTCTTCTGGATGTGAGTCATGACTATCCTCTCGAAGCACTTCATCACGATTGAAGTGAGTGCAACAGGGCGATAGTCATTTAGGCATCTCACATTACTTTTCTTTGGGAGGGGCACGATGGTGGTGGTCTTAAAACAGGATGGCACAAAAGCTTGCGTGAGTGACAGATTGAATATGTCTACAAACACATCAGCCAGTTCTGATGAGCAAACCCTGAGCGCACGCCCGGGGATGTTGTCTGGGCCTGCTGCTCTGCGTGGGTTGATTCTCATCAGGTTCCTGCGCACATCCACTGTTGTTACAATGAGTGATGGGTTCTGTGTGCTCTCCTTGGCCGCAATGTCCTTCAGTTGGTCAAGGTTGAAGACATCGAAGCGAGCATAGAACTCATTCAGCTCATCAGGCAATGCAGAATGGCTGGTTGTGAGTGCCGTGCTTGTTTGTTGATGGTTGGTGATACGGTGCAGTCCTTGCCACATGCGCCGGGAGTCTGCTGTGGTGTAGTAGCCCTCCAGCTTCAGCCTGTACTGTCTCTTAGCTTCTCTGATAGATCTACGCAGGTCGTATCTAGACCTTTTGTAGTCATCAGCGTTGCCAGAGAGAAATGCAGTCTGGCGAGCACGTAGCATGGACCGAACTTCACCATTTATCCATGGTTTTTGGTTGGGGTACTTTATGCAGCGCTTTGAAGGGACAATGGTTTCAATGCAGCTGCTGATGTAGCCAGTTACCCCAGAAGCATAGTCCTCTAGATCAACAGAACCATCCTCTCTCACAGCAGCAGTTCTAAACACATCCCAGTTTGTACTGTCAAAGCAGTCCTGAAGCACTGAATCAGTTTCTTCATTCCACACTTTAACAGTTTTACTCACTGGAAGTGACCGCTTGAGGAGTTGTCTGTATGATGGGTAGAGGAATACGGAGATGTGATCGGACTGTCCGAAGTGTGGCCGAGGCACAGCTCTGTAGGCCCCCCTCACGTTGCTGTAGACTTGGTCAAGTAAGTTGTTCTCCCTCGTCGGGAAGCTCACGTGCTGATGGTACTTGGGGAGGACAGTCCTCAGGTTGCAATGATTAAAGTCGCCGGCAACAATAAACACAGAGTCCGGGTGCGCGGTCTCTTGTTTACTGATGACGTCATGCAGCAGCCCCAGCGCCGCAGCGGAGTTCGCGCGAGGCGGAATGTAAACAGCCAGAATAAACACACCGCTAAACTCTCTCGGCAGATAGTGGGGTCTGCACTTCACCATCAGCAGTTCTAAGTCCGCTAGACAAAGTTTTTCAACTGTCTTTACGTCTGAACACCACGCGTTGTTTACGTAAACACAGACACCGCCGCCTTTGTTCTTCCCCGACGCTGCCGTGCGGTCGCCACGGTGAACGGAGTGAGTGTCTAGCTGGATCGCGTGTTGCCAGAAAGCCAGGTTTCTGTGAAGACCAGAGCACAACACTCTCTGATCTCACGCTGAGCTGTTATTCTGGTTCTCAGCTCATCCAGCTTGTTTTCGAGGGAGCGAACATTAGCTAGCAACAGGCTAGGTAGCGGTGGCCGCGTAGCTCTCGCCTTTAGCCTAGCATGTAGCCCACCTCTCTTACCCCGCTTCCGTCTTGGCCGCTCTGTTTGTCGGCTGCGCCGTTCACCCGAGGCCGGTGCTGCTGGGCCTTGCGCGGAGCTGGTGAAGTGCGAGTGCGAGCGTAACAGAAAGCTGAAGTCAGAAAGGCTAAAGGTAAGTTCATGTCGAACTTTACCAATCTCCAGGAGTGCCTCTCTACTGTAGCTAAATGTTCCGGATGTATACTGTACATTTAAAATAAATACTAAAGACAAAATAAATAATAAATAACGTTGGCTTCCGGAGGAACACACAAAGACGTCTGCCACGGTGGGCGCCATCTTATTTTTCTACTGTACTGTAGAAAGAAGCTGTCTGAGTAAGCGAGTGGGTGAGTGAGTAAGTAGGAGTCCTGGGAAAAGTGGCAGATATCCATTGGCTGATCATCCATTCAGACAGACACACGTATGCTCTGTAGTTAGAGGCACTCTGCCCACAGACTCCAGAGACAGGAGCTGCATGAGCACTCACCTCTGTTTAGCCTCAAGTCAGAAGCGAGACCCAGCACAGCAATACAAAAGAGCACCAGCAGCTGCCCCTATCACAACAGCACAGTATAAATAATATAAAGCGCTGGCTTTGAAAGTTTACCAAAGAAGTCTAATTTGCACAATTTTCACCTCAGCTCAAACGTACGAGCCAGTAGATGTTTTAGTTTCACCCTGGAGCTTTGAAGCTGCTGTAGCTAACGAGAAGCGTAAAACCACTTATTAGCATCGTGTAAAATGTGAGCCTAATCATCACACTTGCTTCAAATCCTGCTGCGCAGTTTTCTTAAAGAGACTTGCTGATGTGGCTTATGGAACTGATTTATGACATACTGTTAGCTGTAGAAATAGAAAAAAACTGCTCAAATGAACCACACTTAGCAACAGAACGTGAAGAAATAACTTTTTAACCTCCAAAATATCAGTGTATCACGTTGCAGGGGTATTGATAACAATGCTATCCAGCTAGACCCCTGTCCTGTCCCGTAATACCACTTTATACCTCGAGCGTCCAGTCAAATCAGTCCCTCATGAGAGAGAGAAGAAGTAGAACTGCTGAGTCTGTGTTTTCTAAACTCTTTTCAAGCATTTTGCGGGGCCGGTGCCAGGGGAGTGCTTAGGGGGACATTGCCCCCCAAGATTTTGCCTTTGCCCCCACAATCACAATGCAAGCAACGACTATTATTTCTGAACCAATCACAAAAACGCATTTTGCTTTGCTGTGTTTCTTATTTGTGATTGGCTTATATTGTAATTTCCTAGTCATATTAGTATCTCACTTATTCCTATTTCCACTTCTGAGTATTATACTCTCAGACTGTGTCTAGGTATTTTTGTCAGCTTTGATTTAAAGTTGTTCTAAAGCTTTTCACGAAACAGAGTTGTTCTATCAGTGTAATCCTGGATTAATTAAGGGGGTTATTGAAATCACAATTAGATCATCTTTTTTTAACTTAAGCAAAGTGTGCTCTTCAGTCATTAGGTTTTAAGCTTTTTAAGTTTGAAGGCACATGCAGCATTTTTATTTCTTTACCTCATAAATTCATTTAAGCCAGTATCATTAGATCTGCTGTCATCATTCATGCACAAATCAAGTCCTGAATATATCTCTGGCTTTAAAAGTATGACTATCAATATGCCCACACATTATTTTTTACTGCCACTTTAAGCAAAGCAGTCCAGAACCGGGGCTGGATCATTCAGTTGGATCATTCAAAGACAGATAGCCAATGAAAAAATTAGAAAACACAATGATGGCTGAAGCTGTTGGCCAGCCATTGCCACATATGAATCATTAAATTACTGTTCATATTATTTTTCAAAATTATTGATATAATTTTTGTATCTACAAGTCAGTTACTTTAGTTCAATGTTGTGATATTTGATATTTCCAGCAGGCAAAAGGTGTCAGGTGTTATAACCTTGCATGAAATGAAACAATGAATCCTAACATTGCTTACCACTACTGAAAACATGTGTACTCTAGTCTTTGTACTTGGACATCCTTATAAACCTTTAATCTTGAAGTTTCTACATACTTTTATTCAAATAAATAAATAAATAAATATTTTTTACAATAATAATACAAATGAACAGTTATAATGTGGTCACGTCACCTGACCTGGTAAAGAGATTTTTATTTTAATTTCTTTTATGATGGAATACTCCTGCTTAAAAGCATATCAAAACAAAAGTATTGCTATCGGTTGTGCCGCACGACATTTGAGGACACTGTGTAATAGCTTATATGCATATATACATATGTATAGGTGGTATATGCTCCTGCCAGTTTTAGAAGAAAGGTCATGGTGGTGTACTGAGAATGTATTTACATAAAATAGGTATTGCAGAATAATGATACATCAAATATTCATTCAATTATTTAATAACACGTAGAAACTGGGTGGTCTAATATTATAGTATGTATGTCTGTGAGTATATGTGCAGAGTCCATGAGAGTGAGGGTCTTCTTATGTTTGCAGGGTGCTCAAGGCTTGGCTGGTGGAGTTGGTCAGCCTGGTGTAGTTGGAGAAAAGGTAGGCATCAAACGTGCACATATATGTGGAGCCGCTTGCTGATGGAGATGCTTGTAATGGATGTTGCGTGTAAGTGTGCTCTCAGTCATGTTCTCTATAACGTGACGCGGCTGAGTTTGATGGAAGTGCGTTTGTACGCCGTATACGTCTCTCGCTCCTCTTTCTCGTTTTATCTTGCTCATTCTTTTTTTCTGTCCTTTTGCATCAAGGGTGAAGATGGAGAAGCGGGGAATCCAGGAAACGTGGGTGAACTCGGACCGCCTGTGAGTTGAACTCTATTTTAAGCTCTAGGGGTTGCCAAACTTCAAGGATTGGCTGCGATGAAAGAGGCTTCCTGTAATTAGAAAAAAGAAATCTTTGAGATGTTGGTGATGTTAATTTATAGAGAAGGTCACGCGGAGTTAAATGCTGTGGTATTTTTGAGATCTGCTTTAACAAGTTTACCACAGAAAAAAAGGAAGATAGCGCCTCACTCTTAATCTGGAGAGAAGGAAAATTCCAGCCATGATCAGTAGAGCGTGTATACAGAAGTCTGGGACCACACTGAAAATAAGAGTTTTTTTATTTAAACCTGGAAATAAGCAACAGAAAGTTTTAGAAAGGTTTGTAGATTTTTTTAGCGATATCGCAGCCATTGAAGCTCGTGTTCAGACAACTCTCAGGAGGGTTTTTGGATCAGAGGCTTTTGCACAAACTGGTAGAGTCCATGTCAGCTGGAGTGCACGCTGCCATTAAAGCACCAGCGAGATAGCAAATACAGAGAAATTCTGAAACGCATGTTATTTATTTCACACTAAACTGGCATTGCTCCACAGGGGGATAAAGGAGATGTGGGGGAAAAGGGGGACACCGGACCTTCAGGAGCTGCAGGCCCCCCAGGAGTTCGAGGCCAACCAGGAGAGGATGGCCCTAAAGGACACCCAGTGAGTGTACTCTTATGTCACGCTTGCCCATCCTCCATCACTCTGATTAGTCTCTTTTCTTCTGCAGCAGTATTGGGATTTTCTTTGATCCTTGAAATGTTTAGGGCAAAGTGTCTCTCAGGGCCCGTCAGATGTTCTCCTGTTTTATCTCTTCCCCTACGTGTTGCATGTTGGGTTGGAGCAAAATGTGGGCCGACTGGGAGACCCTGAGGGCCAGTTTCAGAACCACTGGTTTGAGAATGCTGAATGTTTTTAACACTAATAAATGTTTTCTTTGCCAGTTTGAAGTAACTGACGGAGCGTGTTTATTCTGAGGAAGACAAAATCAGAAGTCTAAATATTTATGGCAGAATTTGAGCACTCGAATCCAAGTACTCAAACTAGGAAACTGTTGGCTGTGTGTGAAATGATGTTCCTCTCTGTGTTGAGCTGCTAGTGAGCAACGAGGGATGAAACGGCATATTTAGGCAAACCAAGGAAGCAGGCTCAGAGTGGTGAGGGGCACAAGGGGGTGATTCCCTCTTAGATGGAATCCTGGACCTTATTTTTAGTGTTTATTCTGTAGGGTAACCTTTTTAAACTGCATTGCCCGTTTGTTTTACCTGAGCATGCTGTTCAGCCATCTCAGTCGAAACTCTCTGATGCCAGCTCTCCAGATACCTACTCGTTGACTACAATTTAGGGTTTTTTTTAACAACTTTTTAAAAAATTTTAATTTATTGTTTCTACAATGTTCCACTAACCATTAGCCCCACTTCTGTGTAAATCCTAACTGTCCAGTCAGTAAAAACAGCCTGTCACTCAAGTGCCCCACACAATAGTATAGAGTCAAGTGCAAGTTTAATATCAAATTTAGATTAGACAACAACAAGCAAATGTCAGAAAGCCAGAAAAGGAGGTAACAACTAGCAAACACATCCAAAGGGGCAAATAAAATCTAAATAGCAGAAAAACCAAACCAGATATACAAACGGTCTGAATTGCAAGTAGACCAAACAAGACTTCGCAAAAAACATGTGCACACACTGGGTATATGTAAAAAAGGTCAGAGGGTCAAGAGACCATCTAAAATTTTGGAGGCAGCGACCTCCAATGGCAGGGAGGGGATGGTCGGTGCAGATGTGACACAGCCATTCATTTAAGTTTAGCTTTATTCATCCACATAGCTAGCAGTAGCTTAATCAGAGTCAGCAGAGACCTAAACATATTTACTAAACTAAATGACCAATGTAACCAATATTGACTGGAAAAGAAACACCTTGAACAGATATTATCATCCCAGTCTAATAGCAAAGCCTACTGCACAGTTCCATGGTTTAGGAACAACAACATTTTAACATTTTAATTGGACCTTACAAAAACAGTTCCCCAGTGAGGAGCAGAGAAACTGATTGGGGATTGAAAGCTGCATCAAGATGGCTGCAGCTCTTCTAAGTTAGAGTAGGATTTGTTGTGTGTCCTCTTTGTTTTGAGTTGACCACTTTTTGATTAAGTGCCTGTTCTAGCTTTATTTGGCTTCCCTGTGTAACTGGTGTTGGTAGACTGCTGTTTATTATTGTTTTTTATTGGAATATATGGTTAGCTGTGATATCTCTGATTCTACAGCGTTGCATTGTAATGTTAACGCTGGAGAAATGAACAGTCTTGTATCAATAGTCACTACATACTACGCATTGACAAGATGTGACCAGACCTTTGACAGGCATTGTATGTATTAATACTCTGGTTGAGCTTTATAGTAAATGTTGTGGTAGGTTTTTGATGCCAGCTTAACTTTAATGAGAGCAAAAAGTGGAGCAATCAATGGAGCATCAGTCCCCAGTTCTGGGTATATTAACAGACGTGTGTGAGTGTGACCTGTTTTCAATCCTCTGTAGGGCCCCATTGGATTCCCCGGAGACACAGGACCCCCTGGAGAGCCCGGCCCAAATGTGAGTGCCCTGAATGCAAGCTACTGTCACTGATTAATGATTCTCATTTTAGTGTTGTGTCTTTTCATATTCAGCATGTTGCATCAATGTATTATATGCCTCTATTACTGTCTCTTAAAGGGTATTGATGGTGGACCAGGAGCAAAAGGAGATAATGGAGAGGCTGGGAAAGCTGTACGTATCAACAAGCTATTTCAGTGTACGTTTTTATAAGTAATGAAGTGAACATGGTGGAACCTTCGTAAACTATATTGCCGTTGTCTCTACAGGGACCACCAGGAGCTTCTGGGGAACCTGGTTCTCCAGGGCCACCAGGAAGGAGGGTGTGTTATTACTAAATATATTCATTAATCTGCATAAACATTCTATATATGTAAAAGTTGGTGATTATCATCTTGGCCTTGCTTTAATTCCAACAGGGCCATGTGGGTCCTTCAGGAAAAGAAGGGAAACAGGGGAAGAAAGGATCAAAGGTGGGGTTTTTCACATTGTGCCACTTATGATAACATTAACATCCACATTTTCGAGGTCCATCCAAATAACCTCACTATGTCAACATAATAGATGCCAGTAACATACATTGCCATGTATCATCATATTTTATATACCCAAAAGTATTCAGACACCCATTTTAAAGTGCTGGAGCAGATACACTACCGCTCAAAAGTTTGGGATCACAGTGAAATTTTCTTGTTTTTAATGGAGTAGCCTTCCTTTCATAACACAACAATGGACTGACGGGTCTCTAAAGAAAGCATCAACTGCTGATGCTTCAGATACTAAACTATCTGCATCACAATTGAGCAAGGATGTCCTAACAACCAATTAGCCCAATAACATCCTTAACTTGGATTGGTGGCCGTACCAGGAGATTTAGACAGAGGACTGAGAATTACTGATAATAGGACTATATGCAAAATAAGCCTCTATACAAAAATAGACTTTAATACAAACATTTTTTATTCTTTAAAAATCATCTGATACACTTACATTAATAGTGAAATATTGTTTGTGAATTGCATGAAAATTGCATGAAATGAAATTCTAGTAATCCTATTCTTTTGAGCGGTAGTGTACATCAAGATTCAATTGTCAAGATTCAGTTGTTTTATTGTCATGTGTACAGCAGAACAGACAGTTACACTGTGCAATGAAATTCTTACTTTGCTGTTCCTCCATTCACCAATAGAAGCCTATGATCATCTCGCCCAGTAGCAAATTGTTCTGTAGTGATGGAGTTCCTTTGGATATTATTTGGATGAGATCCAGTCCTGACTTTACTAATTCTCAAAACAAATAGGGTCCAATGCACTAAACCTTTTAAGGCAGTTTCAGCCACAGATGAGGCGTTCTTTCCACATGTTCCATACAAAACATTTTTTAAGAATTTAACTCTGCACAGGATCAGTTTAAGAGCTGAAAACTTAAAAAAAACATTAAATAAACCAAAACATTTATCATGTAGTGTGAACCTGGATTTTGTGCTGGGGAGATGTTTATTTGAAAGCATTAAATATCTTTAAATGCAGTATTTTGTTTATAACAAAGAGGTAGCTGGGTATCGTTGTGTAGGTGATTTTGGCATCAGAACATTTTGAATCATAGCGTAATGCAGACTCACCCCTTAACCCATGTAACCAATGATCCAAAATTCCTTTCCCCAGGGTGCTCCAGGGGCAGAGGGTCTGCCTGGGAAGACAGGGCCTGTGGGACCTCAAGGACATCCTGGAAATGCTGGTCCAGAGGGTCTGCGTGGAATCCCAGGCCCTGCAGTGAGTCACCTTACACACACAGTATTCAGTAACACAGTAGTTGTCAAACACGATGTAGAAGAATCCAAACATTGTGGCTTAATCTTCCCACTAATCTGTCTTTGGTTAATCGATCCCCTCCACACCGCCTCTAGGGAGAACAGGGCTTAAACGGGCCTCCGGGACAAACTGGACCACCTGGGCCGATGGTAAGACTTCCAACTGTGCTCTCCCATTGATTGAACACAGCTGTATCAAACACAGCTCCTGATTGATTTTGGTTATGATAAATTCAGCCTCAGTGTGAAACTGCACCTCCTCTTACACCATCTTTTTGGTTTTGCAGGGACCAGCTGGACTGCCAGGACTGAAAGGAGACTCAGGTCAGAAGGGAGACAAGGTAAGAGACTCAATATGTGAAATAGTGTCTGCGCTTTTGCGCTTCTGGATGTTCCAATCAAATCTTTTTGCCTCTGATCTGAATCCTTTAATACTGGGCATGGGCCAGGTCCCAATCCAATATCTGTATGTAATACAGTCGCACAGAGCACTTTAAGTACATTAAAGTTATTCAAACCAATCCAATTTGGCCAAGATATTCTAAGCTGCCAATTGCTTTAAAATGGTGCAGTAAAATCACTTCATTTTCTCTCTTTTTTAAAAATGGCTCTTTTATAATCTTTATCTTGTTAAATTATGACTGATAAACTGATTTATAATTTTGAATTTAAAGCCCAAAATTTCAAAACATGTTTATTTCCCATATATACATTCCATATACCAAATCAAGCTGCAACAACTGTTGTTTTGATTTTCTGTTTTTATGATGTCACCAACACCAGTATATTTCCATGTACACTACCAGTTAAACGTTTTAGATACACTACCAGTCAAACATTTTAGATCACTACCAGCCAAATATTTTAGTACACTACCAGTCAAATATTTTAGTACACTACCAGCCAAATATTTTAGTACACTACCAGTCAAATATTTTAGTACACTACCAGTCAAACGTTTTAGAACTCTACCAGTCAACATTTTAGTACACTACCAGTCAAACGTTTTAGATCACTACCAGCCAAATATTTTAGTACACTACCAGTCAAACGTTTTAGAACTCTACCAGTCAACGTTTTAGTACACTACCAGTCAAACGTTTTAGATCACTACCAGCCAAACGTTTTAGATCACTACCAGCCAAACGTTTTAGAACACTACCAGCCAAACGTTTTAGTACACTACCAGCCAAACGTTTTAGAACACTACCAGTCAAACATTTTAGATCACTACCAGCCAAACGTTTTAGTAACACTACCAGCCAAACGTTTTAGAACACTACCAGTCAAACGTTTTAGATCACTACCAGCCAAACGTTTTAGATCACTACCAGCCAAACGTTTTAGTACATTACCAGCCAAACGTTTTAGAACACTACCAGTCAAACGTTTTAGATCACTACCAGCCAAATATTTTAGTACACTACCAGTCAAACGTTTTAGAACTCTACCAGTCAACGTTTTAGAACTCTACCAGTCAACGTTTTAGATCACTACCAGCCAAACGTTTTAGATCACTACCAGCCAAACGTTTTAGTACACTACCAGCTAAACGTTTTAGTACACTACCAGTCAAACGTTTTAGATCACTACCAGCCAAACGTTTTAGATCACTACCAGTCAAATGTTTTAGTACACTACCAGCCAAACGTTTTAGTACACTACCAGCCAAACGTTTTAGATCACTACCAGCCAAACGTTTTAGATCACTACCAGCCAAACGTTTTAGTACACTACCAGCCAAACGTTTTAGTACACTACCAGTCAAACGTTTTAGATCACTACCAGCCAAACATTTTAGATCACTACCAGTCAAATGTTTTAGATCACTACCAGCCAAACGTTTTAGATCACTACCAGCCAAACGTTTTAGATCACTACCAGTCAAATGTTTTAGATCACTACCAGTCAATCGCTTTAGATACACTACCAGTCAAACGTTTTAGTACACTACCAGTCAAATGTTTTAGATCACTACCAGTCAATCGCTTTAGATACACTACCAGTCAAATGTTTTAGATCACTACCAGTCAAACGATTTATAACGCTACCAGCCAAACGTTTTAGAACAGTTTTACAACTTTTGACCGGTAGTGTACTAAATCTTTTGACAGGTAGTGCACAAGTCTCCTCCATCATAGAACAGTTTAGACCCACCCATTTACACTAAAGTATTTAGAAGTGTTTTAGCCTGGGGCACTTTCTGAACGAGGCACAGTACACAGCAGTCAATCAGCACAGAGATCTCTTGGTATCCTTGAAGGCACAGCAACAAAACATCCTGACTGTTTTTGCACACT